>CM035099.1:49172590-49360818 GCA_020205505.1 Panax japonicus
ACCATAAACATATTGGAGAATTAAGATCAAAATTTGGGCAAGAAAGGTATAACCCTATTTTTATTTTTGATCTTTGTTGCTTGAGAAATTTTTATGTTTATATGTTTAAGATATTGCTAGAAGATGTTTTTAGTTGATCTATGTTGATATAACACGGATCCATAACATCAAATGGCTTTAAAATGGTGTTTTTCAAAAACTGTCAAGAACACTATCTGTGGTCTGACAAGCTAACGTCAGGTACCATAGATCCGTGTCTGTTTTTGATTTTTCTTGTTTTATGTTTTGGATTGGTAGCCTGGTAGGAGGTCTTTAATCTGTAGTTGGTATTACTGCTAAATGATGTCTGGATCGGGAGTTATTAACGGTCAAAACCCGTTGACCGGGATTGACCGAATGACTTTCTGGGCAGCCCAGAACGTTGAAATCAGTGTCTGACAAGTTTTTGTAATGATCGTATCTGTCAGTTTGTTTAGTTTTTGATGTTTTGTATTAGTATATCTTGTAGCTGGTTATGTGTACTACAGATCTGGGTATTTAGATCGCCTAAAACATCCAAGGATTTAATATATGAAATGGTCAAAGTAGGTCACTTGGCCACGAATGGGAATTTCTGGAATTTCCAGAAAAGTGAAGAACATGTTTTCTGGCAGAGTTTGACCGAATTGTATCTTGTAGATCTGTTGTTTTTGGACTGAGATCTTGTTATCTCATTGTTCATTGTTATGTATACTACACTTTTAAAGTAAGAAACAACTTAAATAACGATCAAAGCCTAGATTAATTTAGACTGGAAAGTGGCAAGCCGAGCTGCCTGGGTTTCTGGGTTTGCCCAGAAAACCCAGGTATGGTCTGACATGCTTTTTGAAAGTCCAGATCTCGTTGATGTGTTATGGTTTGATCAAAATGTTGGTTGTGTGTTGTAGTATTACATTTTGGCTACACGATCAAACTTCAAACAAGTCCAGAAACAATTTGAACAGAGAATTAAAGCCGGTCAAAGTTGACCCTTGAAGCTGCCGGCTGTCAGTGTTCTTGGGCTCAAGAACACCAACAACGACGCTTTCTGTCGCTAAAGACCTATAGCGACTGTTTTATTTATTTTATTTTCTGAATATTCTGAAAATTATTTAAAAATAGAAATAAATTCTAAAAATTACCAAAAATAGTTTTAAAAATTATTTTAAATTATGAAAAATAATTTTTGACCAATTGGAATATTTTTCTTTAATATTTATAATTATTTAAATATTAAAGGTATTTAATTTATTTAATTAGTGTATTAAATAAATTAGAGACAAATGATTTAATATTATGAAAAATCATTTTAAATAAGAATAATGTATTTAAAAATATTTTGAGTTATAAAATGTTACTTTTAATATTTTGGAAAATTTTCATTAATAATTTAATATTAATGATATTAGATTTATTTGATTATTAAATTAAATAAATAAGATAAAAATAATTTTAACGATTTAAAAATCATTTTAATTGAGAATAAAGTGTTAGAAAATATTTTAAATTATAAAATATAATTTTCAATATTTTTGGAGAATTTTCATTAGTAAATTAATATTAATGATGTTTGATTTATTTAATTGTTATATTAAATAAATGAATTAAAAATGATTTTATTGATTTAAAAATCATTTAAAAATGAGAAAAATGGTTTTAAAATATTTTAAGTTATAATTAATGACTTTTAATATTTGGATAATAATTTCATTAATATTTATATATTAATGGTGATGATTTAAAAATGATTTTAATTACTTTAAAAATTATTTAAGTAGAATATTGATGATTTAAAAATATTTTAAGTTATTGATGATAACTTTAATATTTTGGAATGTATGTTATTAACATGTTGATATTATTAAATATTAATAATGGTAAGATTATTTGATAATTAAAATATTTAAAAATGATTTAAGTGTTTGAAAAATTATTATAAATTATAATAATTGCTTAATAATTATTAAAAGCTTTTGAAAAATATTATTATTGATAATTGACTTATCTAAATTAATATTGAAGCTTAGAAATCGAACTTACTTGGCAATAAATATGTTAATTGTCGAATAGGGTGACCAGAACACCGAGAATGGACCGAAGTCCAACCAGACTGAATTAGTTTGACTTGTTAAGTGTTTATATAGGTTATAAACACTAATGTGGCTATGTGGTAATGTGTCTAGGAGAAGTTTGACTATGAATTACAGTGTTATGTGTTATGAAATATTGAGCTAATTGTTAGACCGATATTATTGGTTATAGGTCTTTCGAAAGCAGATAAGTATTTTGTGTAGCTGTAATCAGCGGAAGAGGCAAGTTTCCTAACTCAACCTTGAGTTATTTCATTCAATTATTGTTGGTGGATAATTATTGCTAATTATGCCACGTCCAGGGATTTATTGTTGAAATTTAAATTATTGAATTAGAAAATATATATTCGTAGAATTACTGTTGTTGGATATTCATATTTGTAGAAGTTGGAATTGACAGTACAGATAATTCCTGTTTATTGTCAAATTATAATGAGAAATGTCTTAGCTAATTATTCTGGCTAGACGAACAATTGTTAGAATTTGGTAGATTCGAGAAAATAAATTCAATTATTATTGACAGATCGATGCCAATTATTTCGGCTCGACCGAGAAGTAAATAAAATTTGAAATACAAGTATTTCGTTGTAAAATCAAAATCTTGATTCTAAGACTGAGAAGAACAACCTTTCATATAAAGGGAACATTTTGTTGGTCTTGAATTCGACCTTTGCGCGCATTTTGAGTATTATGCATAATATAGGGTACAAAGAGTTGGCCGGCTCTGAGTACTTGCAGAGGGGTATGATTTAATCTTTATGGTTATCTGATACACCTGAGTATTTATCAAAGTAAATATTTGATATCTACCCGAGAAAAAAATAAGTTCAAAGATCTTGTGTGATCGCTCAGTATTAAATCTGGAAAACATTCCACTTTGATATTTCGTAGAATTGATTTTTGATTATTCATTAGAATATCTTAGAAACTTTGAAAGAGTTGTACTCTTTCATTATTGAATTATTGTGATTGTATAGAATACGAGAAAACTTGTTATTGAATAACGATTTGTTCAGCTATTTCAAAGTTCCCCGAACTTTGATTTCATTCTATCAAAATAGATAGACTGTTGTTTTGAATTCTTATACATTTATTGTATGTCTTAACTTGCGGAGCAAATTAGTTGCTCACCCTTGCTAAATAAAAATTTTCAGCTAGGGACGAAGTTGCAGGAGGTGCTGCAAAGGACAAGGGAAAAGGCGTAGTTATAAATTAGTTATGTTGAACATATTTATTATGTTGTATTGTAAACCCTTTTTGTGTAACTAAAGGGTATGTTTTTAAAGTTAAGGTTAGAAAACCTGGGTGATGTATTATGAAACTCTGATAAAAACTTATGTAAGATACTATCTATATATATTATAGGTAGTTAAATGTTATTTATATTGTGGATCGTGAACACCAAACTCGGGGGTCAGGTAACCCGGATTTGGGGGTGTCACAGAGCAATTGTTTGCTCACTCTTGCATTTAACACTGCTGCTAAAGTTGAAAAAGTTGATGAGCCATCTACTAGCAAAGGAAAGGGAAAGATGTCCAAATGTTGAAGACTTATTAGAATTTTATGAATTATGTTAAAGACTTGTTTTTAATATGTGATGTATTTCGCAAACTTATGTAATAATTTTTAAGGTTAGATTACCTGAGATTTATTTTGAGATGATGATGTAACCCTTTAATAGGAAAGATGATTGTTTAAGTTATTTAAATTATGTTATCCTTTGTGATAGGTAGTTAGATATAATAGATTTGATAAGTGAGCACCAAATCCTATGGGAATGAAGTACCTGGATTTGGGGTTGTAAAAGTTCATCTCAATATATAGAGTACAAGTCTGGACCAAAGAAAGTTTGGTTTGGATAAGCTTTCAAGGGAAATTTGAAGTTTTATGAACATCAACTAGAGGACTAGTTGAATCATCAGTGTTTGATAACACATTAGTTGATCAATAATAACATAATATGGAACAATGAATAAGTGTAAGCGAACTAACTATATATTGAACTCATGCTTAGAAACAACTACAAAGCATAAGTATTGAATGACAATAAACCTTTCTTAAATAAAATTAAGCTAGGACTATGAATTATTGAATATACATTAAGTAATAGCAAGATGAAAATAAAGTTTGCTCATTATGAGGATATCGAGTGTCAAGTAAATGAATTAAAATAATTAAAATTAGAAATTAGAATTCAAGAAAATTGCATTCGTGGTACATGAAGGATAATAAAGAAACTTGTCTAACAATAAACAAGTTAGAATACATCAATAAATATTGGAATTCAAAACTTGTTCGAATAAAGCTTAAGTCATAGCTGACTTATTCCAAGAATGATTAGGAATACAAGAATTCGCTTAATGAAAATTTAAAGTAAGAAACTTGCTTAACGTAAATTTAGAGTTAGAAACTTGCTTAATGTAAAAAGATAAGGTTAGAAAACTTACTCAATGTAAAAAGAGAAGTTTAGAAACTTGTCTCGAGCGTAAGCTATAATATTAAACTCACGTTCACCTACACATAGGTTTAGAATCACAATACATATTAGATTATGCTAACATGCCATAACATGTACATTTTAGCTAAACTTATCATTTTAGCACAAGTCCTATGCTACTATACAAATATCAGAAATTTTAAGTGTTAACCTTCACAACACCTATTTACTATTCATCGTGTACACTATGTCATAACATAACGCGTTCGTAACTTACTGAATTAACCTCCTTGTTACATGTTTGACTCCTTAACACAACCTTAAACCAAGCTATAGTGGTGTTACAAGGTCTGCAGCAGTAGCAAACCTGATTGTCTCAGGACAGGGTACGGCGCAGCTGTGCCATACACAAGCCTGGGACCGGCGCAGCTGCGCTATTTTTTGCCTTTGCACCAGCGCATCTGCGCCGCTGCACAGACAAAGGCAGAGACGACTTATGAACAGTAGCCGACTTTAGCCTAACAAACATAAATTTTACCAACCAAACATTGATAATAACATGTAAAAATGGTATATAACTATCACAAACATCTTTGTGAACATATTTAACCAATTAGAACATTTTAACATCAACTAAAACTAGTTTAATTCTCAAATTTCATGTTTGTCATATAAAACTCACTTTTTGATACTCATCCCAAAAATCATCACTGTGATTTCAATACTTGGCCAAACCACTTCATTCAAATTATGTTATGCTCGTTTCTTAATGAACTAACATAATCAAGCTTCAATTTACAATTTCACATACTAATTGGCCACTAAAATTGATACTTTTCATGAATCATATGAAAAATACTTAAAATGTCAAAAAAATTCTACTGTTATCCGAAATTAGCATGCAATTCTCGTTTAAGCACAATCTCTAATCATCACAAACTCATATAATCACAAGTAACCCATTGTATATCAACAATTCAACAAATTTGAAATTCACCGAATATATAAAAGTTTACCGTAACCTCATATATGCATATACATATATATATATATATATATATATATATATATATATATATATATATATATAATATGGAGATAATGGAAATACTTTTTTGTTGCTTTAAAATCCTTTCTAATTGCAGATAAATCATTCTCAAATTCTCTCAAGCTCTAACAGGTTTCTCTCTGAACTCTCCACTCAGTTCTCTTAGGATTTGCACACTAGAATGCGTATAGTAAACAAAAGCTAAACCAATTAACAGAAGGCGTATTCTAAAACTGATAAACCCTTAATAATATTACTAATTGCAATTTTAGTTACTAACTAATGTATATAATATAAATATATTATATTTATTATTTTAATTTATTTTATTTAAATTCAAAAATTAGAAAATCAAAAGTCATAAGACTTTGTTTGGCAAAACCCTTTAAAATTTAAATAATTAATATATTTAAGCATTAATAAAGAATTTTGTTTATAATTTATAATTACATCTTATTTATTTGGATTTCTAAATCCAACATTAATTAAATAAACTAATTATACATGTTATATTCTAATTAAATATACCATTTAAACAAATAACATAAAATTATAATTTCATTATAATTTTATTTAATAATTTAATATACCATTTAAATTATAAAATCATCACAACAATATATACAATTTTATTTAATAATTTAATATACCATTTAAATTATTAAATCATCACAACAATATAACCTCTCATGTTATATTACACTCTATAAATTATTAATTAATTTAATTTAGAATATTATCTAATAATTTAGATTCATTAATATTTATTAACAAGCATCACATCAATAAAATATCTATTTCATCAATTTCAACAATAGACACATCAAATAAATATTTATATTACTCAATAAATATTTAATATTACAATTTAAAATTTCGGATCGTTACATCCTTCCCTCCTTACAAGAATTCTGTCCCCAGAATCACAATTCAAACAATCAATTCATCACATTCTTCTCTCCTTATAAAGATTCTGTCCCCAGAATCGAAGACACAGACTAAACAAATAACTCAGGATAATTTTTCATCATTTTAGCTTCGAGTTCCCACGTAGCCTCTTCGACGTTGTGGTTCCTCCATATCATCTTCACAGAAGGTATCACTTTATTCCCGAGCACTTGTTCTTTCCTGTCGACTATTTGGATAGGAATCTCTTCGTAAGACAAATCTTTACTGAACTGTAACGGTTCATACTCGATCACATGTTTGTAATCGGGTTTATATGGTCGTAACACCGACACATGAAAAACGTTGTGCACATGTTCTAACTCTGGAGGTAAAGCTACCTCATAAGCTACTTCTCCCACTCTTCGCAATATCTCGAAAGGTCCAATAAACCTTGGGCTGATCTTTCCTTTCTTGCCAAAACGAATTTTCCCCTTCCAAGGAGAAACTTTCAGGAACATGAAACTTCCTGCTTCAAATTCACGATGCTGCCTGTGTTGACCATCATACTTTTTTTGTCGATCTTGAGCAGCTAGTAGTCTTGCTCTAATGAGTTTGACAACTTCAGCGGTCTGCTGTACCAGTTCTGGGCCTAACAGTTGACGTTCACCAACCTCATCCCAGCATAGTGGAGTTCTGCACTTCCTGTCGTATAACGCCTCGTATGGCGGCATACCAATGCTTGCGTGGTAATTGTTGTTATATGCAAATTTCACCAATGGTAGATGATCATCCCAGTTTCATTTAAAGTCCATTATGCATGCTCTGAACATATCCTCTAACGTTTGAATTATTCATTCGCTTTGTCCATCGGTTTATGGATGATATGTTGTACTCATCTTCAGTTGCGTTCCCATGCATTCTTGTAGTGTCTTCTTGAAATTTGAAGTGAACCTCTTATCTCTGTCTGATACAATTGACACTGGAACTCCATGTCTTGAGACGATCTCTTTAACGTATAGTTTCGCCAGCTGATCAAGATTAAATCTAATCTTTATTGGCAAAAAGTGTGCAAATTTTGTCAATTTGTCCACTATCACCCATATCGCATCGTATTTTTTCTGAGTCATTGGAAGACCTACCACAAAATCCATTGTGATATGCTTCCATTTCCATTCCGTTATTTTCAATGGTTGAAGTAATCCGCTTGGTCTTTGATGCTCACCCTTCACTTTTTGACATGTCAAACACTTTGCAATGCATTCTGAAACATCTCTTTTCATGTTCGGCCACCAGAAACGACGCCAAAAATCTTGATACATCTTTGTACTTCCTAGATGAATCGAGTATTTTGAGCTATGGGCTTCTGCCAAGATTTCCTCTTTAATATCTTGTACTACCAGAACCCAAATTCGCCCCTTGAATCTTAGCATTCCTTCCGTATCAACTTTGTACTTCACTTCTTTTCCCTCGACCACACTTTCCTTTATTTTCTTGCATTCGTCATCCTGTAGTTGAGCGTTCTTCACTTTGTCCACCAAGGTTGGTCTAGCTTCCATCTGATACAATTTTTCATCGGATTCTTTTGGAAATTTAATTTCCAACTCTAGCCTTGCCATCGCTGTAATGAGCTCCTCCTTATCGGTTAACAACATCAACTTCTCTCGGCCTTTCCTACTCAAGGCATCTACAATCACATTAGCCTTGTCCGGATGATAAAAGATTTCACAATCATAATCTTTTATCAATTCCATCCTTCTTCTTTGACGCATGTTCATGTCCTTTTGTGTGAAAATATATTTCAGACTTTTATGGTCTGTATATATCTCACATTTTTCTCTATAGAGATAATGTCTCCATATCTTCAGTGCAAACACAACCGCCGCCAACTCTAAATCATGAGTCGGATACCCTTTCTCGTAGTCTTTTAGTTGCCTTGATGCATACGCAATAACCTTGTTGTTCTGTATAAGGACACAACCCAATCCTTTGTGTGAAGCATCATTAAACACCAAAAAATTTCTTGTATTTTCTGGTAATGACAACACAGGTGCCACACTTAACTACTTTTTTAGTTCTTGAAAACTTTCTTCACACTTCTCCGTCCAAACAAATTTTACAGATTTTCTCGTCAAATTTGTCAATGGAGTAGAAATCTTGGAAAAATCTTGAATAAATCGTCTGTAATAACCTTCCAATCCCAAGAAACTTCTCTGTTCTGATGGAGTTCTTGGTTGTTCCCAATTTATCACAGCTTCGACTTTTGATGGATCCACTGAAATTCCATCCTTGTCAATTACATGCCCAAGAAATTGTACACGTTCCAGCTAAAACTCATATTTAGAGAATTTTGCGTACAAATTTTCTTTTCTTAGCGTCTCCAGCGTCAAACGTAAGTGTTCCACATGTTCCTCTTGAGTTTTAGATTACACCAAAATATCATCGATAAACACCACCACAAACTTGTCCAAAAATGGTTTGAACACCCTGTTCATCAAATCCATGAACGCTACAGGGGCGTTTGTTAAACTAAAAGACATCACCAAAAATTTGTAATGTCCATACCGAGTTCGGAATGCTGTCTTTGGTACATCCTCCTTCCTTAATTTCAGTTGGTGATACCCCACTTCTCAAATCTATTTTCGAGAAATATCTGGCACCCTTCAATTGATCAAACAAGTCATCTATTCTTGGTAATGGATATTTGTTTTTAATAGTGACCTTGTTTAATTCCCTATAATCAATGCAAAGACGCATTGACCCATTCTTCTTCTTCACGAATAACACCGGTGCTCCCCACGATGACACACTTGCCTGAATGTACTTCTTATTTAACAACTCTTGTAGTTGCACCATTAGTTCTTTCATCTCTACCGGAACCATTCTGTACGGGGCCTTCGCTATCGGAGCGGTTCTTGGCGCTAAGTCGATCACGAACTCGATTTCTCTGTCAGGCAGAAGTCCTGGCAAATCCTTCGGAAACACTTCTACGAATTCCCTAACCATTGGTATTTCCTCCAGTTTCACACCCCTTCTCCTTTTGAGTATCGACTATGTAGGTTAAGTACCCTACACATCCTTGACTCAACAACTTCTTGGCCTGCATCATCGTCAGACATCTCATTTGTCTAGGCGATTTGCTACCATGAAAAACTACCTTTGACGGAGTCATAAGGTTTACACACTTCTTTTGGCAGTCAATTATCGCTCCATAATTGAATAGCTAATCCATTCCCAATATAACATTGAACTCTCTCCTAGTTTTATCGGGATTAAATCTAATTTCATAATATTCCCCTTTATATTCACCCTATAATTCTTGTATATGAACCTAACAGTAATTACCTCCCTATTCACAATTTCTATGCTTAAAGGGAAATTCAACCCTTCACTAGGTATTTCTAATCTCTTAGCAAATTCATCAGATATAAATGAGCAAGTAGCACCCGAATCAAATAATATATATGCATTTATATCATTTTGAAGGTTCTTGTTGTGGGTTTATTTGTTGACGTTGGTCCAACAATAGTCATTGTACCTCCACTAGCATTTCCCTTACTTCTATTTGCCTATCCAGATCTCTTCTTAGGGCATTCACGAGAAAAGTGATCCTTGGACCCGCACGTGAAGCAAACGCTCTTCTTAGATTGAGTGCAATTTGGGGTGATGTGACCCTCCTGGCCATATTTGAAGCATACTCGCTTCCCCATCAAGCACACACCCTTGTGAAACTTCCCACATGTAGCACATGCTTCGAACTTCTTCTTTTGCTGGTTTCCTTGCTGATTTCCAGCTCCCACATTTATATTCCACTTCCTCTTTAAATTGTTGTTGCCATTTCCACCGTTACCATGACCACCACCACCATTCTTAGCTTCACCTTCATTATTCTTCTTCCTCTGCTCTTGGTTGTGTTTTGTTACAACCTCACCTCCACACTCTTAGCGAGAATTGCTTTCTCCATTACCGATGTAATTGTCTTCAGCTGGAACAAGGAGACCCTACTGTATAACCAGGGCTTCAGTCCTTGTTCAAACCTCTTCGCCTTGCGTTCGTCTGTGCTGACTTGATATGGCGCAAACCTTGCCAACTCGTTGAATCTTGCGGCATACTCAGACACCAACATCGTTCCCTGCTTCAATTCTAAAAATTGCACTTCTAGCTGACTCTTTGAACTTTGTGGAAAATAGGTCTCAAAGAATATTTCTTTGAACCTTTCCCAAGTCATTAGCTCTTGACCTCCTCGGGTTTTATTGGCTTGCCACCAATAACTCGCATCTGCTTTCAACATGAATGTTGCAAAATCAGTCTTTTGATTCTCCTCTACTCTAGCAACATCGAAAACTTTCTCTATTTCCATGATCCAGGTCTGTGCTTCAACCGGATTCATGGACCCACGAAATTCTGGTAGTCCAACCGCCTTGAAGTCCTTAAATATTGTACCTTGATTATGAGGTTGATTCTGCAAAGCACTCGTCAGTAACGTTACTAGCTGCTGAACTGGGTTACCTTCCACATTGTTATTATTGTTTTCCTCAGTGGCTCTCTGTCGTGGTGGTTGATGTCTTGTAGGTATTTTCTGTTAAAATACCCCCATTATTCTATTACTCAACTTCTTTAAGTATTTTCTACTTAATTTGCACACCATATAAGATTATCACGTAACACATAACACTTTGAATAAAATAATAACTTTTATTCATTCATAATCTTTTAAAAACAGCAAAATAATAGCATCACTGCTATTTACATTACTTTCCTGAACTATAACAGTTGCAGGACAACATCATTATCATCTATCCCATTGGTTATATCATACCCGTGATTTATAATTTATTTACTCCCTAACCACATATTCGGTACATTCCCTACAATGTCCTACTAAGATACTGCATAGCCTTACGATGCTCTTCCTCCATAATTCGAGTCATTGTTCGGCGATCTAAAATGTATGATGGCAGCATCTCGAACTGTATCAGATAACCCATGACTCGATCTTGAGCTCGATTGATCACGGTATTGAATACGTTGTTCATCTCTTCCATCTTCATCCTCTTTTCTTGTGCGTCTCTCTCTGCCATTCCGGCTCATTAATAAGTTTCATTGTACGCGTCTTCAGCTCTTGCTCTTTTTTGTAGATTCTTCTTTTAACTTGTTCTTCAACTCTGCAATCTCTGCTATCATTCGCTCGTTCTCTCCTTTTGTGTGGACCATCTCCTCTTCAACATTATGTAGACGTTCCTCTCGATCCTAGATTTCATCGTCTTTCTGTGCCATCGAGGTCTGTTGTTCAGCTACTATCTCTTGTAACTCCTCGACGGTGTCTTGAAGTTCCACATTGCGGTCATACACCTCATCGTACACACGGGCAGCAATCGAGTTAAGTGGAATCTCTTCCTCCTCGTCCTCCTCATTCTCCGACTATGACAGGTCAACTGGGTCCTCCTCGTCCGTCTCTATCTCATCATCCTCATCAGGTACTCTCTCCTGCTCAACTACTGTGACCGACAGAACTATTTCCCGTGGCAGTAGTTGTTGCCAAATCACCTGAATATCTCAAGGCTCCTCATCTCTAGGCATCTGGGATCCTTCCTCCCTAGCCTGACTGGATCCTCCTACATTAGCCATCCTGTCAACCAAATTTTCAAGTTTTTAATTACTATTTCATCACTACTCGACACTCACGAGCACATAAGTTATAATCACATAAGCACATAAGTGTTTTATTACTTCCCTCTTAAAACTCGATAAGAGTTTATCATCGCTATATTTTCAAAGGTTACTTCCTAAGGCTTTTCCCCACCTAAGGTTCATAACCTAAGGCTTTGATACCAACCTGTGAAACCCCCAAATCTAGGTACTTCATTCCCACAAGATTTGGTGTTCACTTTCCATTCATACATATCTATCTACCCAAATAAAATAACATTTAAACCATAATCCTCCCTTTAAATAGGGTTACATCATTAAATTCAAAAACATCCCAGGTTGTCTAACCTTTAAACATCATAAAAGTGCGGAAGTAAAATTATTACATCACGTCATTATTTAAAAGTCTATGATCATCACAATAAATAAAATTACAAGTCTGAATCACTTGTACATTTTTCCCTTTCTTTTGCTAGTTGAAGGCTCATTTACCTTCTCAACTTTAGCTGCAATAATAATATTTATGAAAAAGTGAGCAAAACAATTGCTCACTGATTATAACAATGAATCAACAGGAGAATAATAATAATAATTGCCAACGAATAGGCTCATTAAAACTGAATAGTACTCTATCAATGATAATCAGAAACTGGAATCCAAAATATGGAATATATATAACTGAGGGTCATAAGACCATGAACTATGTCCACAGTTGCAAGTAATCTTTCAATTTCAACTTTAACAGTCATAAAACTATAAGGACCCCTCGTACTTACGGGGATCAGCCTTCGTACAATGTATTGTGCACAAACATTTCAACGCTAAGCATAAATTATCCCCTAATAATAATAATAATAGGGTTGTTCATCTCAGTATTTAGAGTACAAGTCCGCACCAAAGAAAGTTTGGTTTGGATAAGCTTTTAAGGGAAATTTGAAGTTTTACGAACATCAACTAGAGGACTAGTTGAATCAATAATGTTTGATAACACAACAGTTGATCAATAATAACATAATATGGAACAATGAATAAGTGTAAGCGAACTAACTATATCTTGAACTCATGTTTAGAGACAACTACAAAGCATAAGTATTGAATGACAATAAACCTTGCTTGAATAAAATTAAGCTAGGACTATGAATTATTGAATATACATTAAGTAATAGCAGGAAGAAAATAAAGCTTGCTCATTATGAGGATATCGAGTGTCAAGTAAATGAACTAAGATAATTCAACATTAGAAACTATAATTCAAGAAAATTGTATTCATGGTACATGAAGGACAATAAAGAAACTTGTCTAACAATAAACAAGTTAGAATACATCAAAAAATATTGGAATTCAAAACTTGTTCGAATAAAGATGAAGTCATAGCTGGCTTGTTCCAAGAATGATTATGAA
The DNA here is from genome assembly GCA_020205505.1 of Panax japonicus. Taxonomy (NCBI): domain Eukaryota; kingdom Viridiplantae; phylum Streptophyta; class Magnoliopsida; order Apiales; family Araliaceae; genus Panax; species Panax japonicus. The sequence goes on from CM035099.1 coordinate 49,186,119, forward strand.
TACAAGAATTCGCTTAATGAAAATTTCAAGTAAGAAACTTGCTCAACGTAAATGTAGAGTTAGAAACTTGCTTAATGTAAAAAGATAAGGTTAGAAAACTTGCTCAATGTAAAAAGAGAAGTTTAGAAACTTGTCTCGAGCGTAAGCTATAATATTAAACTCACGTTCACCTACACATAGGTTTAGAATCACAATACATATTAGATTATGCTAACATGCCATAACATGTACATTTTAGCTAAACTTATCATTTTAGCACAAGTCCTATGCTACTATACAAATATCAGAAATTTTAAGTGTTAACCTTCACAACACCTATTTACTATTCATCGTGTACACTATGTCATAACATAACGCGTTCGTAACTTACTAATCACTTTTACAAAGTTAAAATCATCAATGACATGACACGTTACTGAATTAACCTCCTTGTTACATGTTTGACTCCTTAACAAAACCTTAAACCAAGCTATAGTGGTGTTACAAGGTCTGCAGAAGTAGCAGACCTCACTGTCTCAGGACAGGGTACGGCGCAGCTGTGCCATACACAAGCCTGGGGTCGGCGCAGCTGCGCCGTCTTTTGCCTTGGCACCAGTGCAGCTGCGCCAGGCACCGATAGAGGCAGAGACGGCTGATGAACAGTAGCCAACTTTAGCCCAACAAACATAAATTTCACCCACCAAACAGTGATAATAACACGTAAAAATGGTATAGAACTATCACAAACATCTTTGTGAACATATTTAACCAATTAGAACAATTTAACATCAACTAAAACTAGTTTAATTCTCAAATTTCATGTTTTTCATATAAAACTCACTTTTTCATACTTATCCCAAAAATCATCACTGTGATTTCAATACTTGGCCAACCCACTTCATTCAAATTACGTTATGCTCGTTTCTTAATGAACTAACGTAATCAAGCTTCAATTTACAATTTCACATACTAATTGGCCACTAAAATTGATACTTTTCATGAATCATATGAAAAATACATATACTGTCAAAAAAATTCTACTGTTATCCAAAATTAGCATGCAATTCTCGAACAATCTCTAATCATCATAAACTCATATATTCACAAGTACCCCATTGTATAGAAACAATTCAACAAATTTGAAATTCACAGAATATATAAAAGTTTGCCGTAACCTCATATATGCATATATACATATATATATATATATATATATATATATATATATATATATATATATATATATATATATAATATGGAGATTATGGAAATACCTTTTTGTTTCTTTAAAATCCTTGCTAATTGCAGATAAATCTTTCTCAAATTCTCTCAAGCTCTAACAGGTTTCTCTCTGAACTCTCTTCTTAGTTCTCTCAGGCTTTGCACACTAGAATGCGTATAGTAAGCAAAAGCTAAGCCAATTAACAGAAGGCGTATTCTAAAACTGATAAACCCTTAGTAATATTACTAATTGCAATTTTAGTTACTAACTAATGTATATAATATAAATATATATTATATTTATTATTTAATTTATTTTTATTTAAATTCAAAAATTAGAAAACCAAAAGTCATAAGGCTTTGTTTGGCAAAACCCTTTAAAATTTAAAGAATTAATATATTTAAGCTTTGTTTGGCAAAACTAAATTAAAATCCTTTACTTTTATTATAATAAACAATTTAGTTTATAATTTATAATTACATCTTTTTTATTTGGATTTCCAAATCCAACATTAATTAAATAAATTAATTATACTTGTTATATTCTAATTAAATATACCATTTAAACTAATAACATAAAATTATAATTTCATTATAATTTTATTTAATAATTTAATATACCATTTAAATTATAAAATCATCACAACAATATATACAATTTTATTTAATAATTTAATATACCATTTAAATTATTAAATCATCAAAATAATATAACCTCTCATGTTATATTACACTCTCTAAATTATAAATTAATTTAATTTAGAATATTATCTAATAATTTAGATTCATTAATATTTATTAACAATCATCATATTAATAAAATATCTATTTCATCAATTTCAACAATAGACACATCAAATAAATATTTATATTACTCAATAAATATTTAATATTACAATTTGAAATTCCGGATCGTTACTTCCTTCCCTCCTTACAAGGATTCTGTCCCCAGAATCACAATTCAAATAATCAATTCGCCACATTCTTCCCTCCTTACGAAGATTCTGTCCCCAGAATCGAAGTCACAGATTAAACAAATAACTCAGGATAATTTTTCATCATTTCAGCTTCGAGTTCCCACATAGCCTCTTCGACGTTGTGGTTTCTCCATATCACCTTCACAGAAGGTATCACTTTATTTCTGAGCACTTGTTCTTTTCTGTCAACTATTTGGATAAGAATCTCTTCGTAAGACAAATGTCTAGTGTTTAGTGTTCAAGTGTCTAGTGTTCTTTATCCTACCCATGCCATTTCATTGCATGTATATAATAAAGAGGGGCATCTGTAGACACTCGAAATTTTGCATTCCTGTTACTAACCTCGCAGGAGGGCAAAATTGTCTTCCAAAGATAACCCTAGAAGTCAAATCAGCTCAATCTCGGAGATAACCCCGAGATATTCAGTTTTCGACCTCGGAGACAACCCCAAGATATTTAGTTTCAATCCCGGAGATAACCCCGGGAGATTCAGTTCCAACCTCGGAGATAACCCCGAAGGATGCAGTTCCAATTCAAGAGATAGCTCCGGAGAAGTTAGTACCAACCTCGAAGACAACCCCGCGACACTCAGTTTCAACCCCGGAGATAACCCTGGGAGGTCAAGTACACCTCAGAGATAATCCTGAGGACATTCAGCACCTACAACAGTCCAATCTCAAAGATAACCTTGAGCAAAGACTGCTATATCTGTGCAAAGTCAGAGATAACCCTGATGAGGGGTAAAATCATCATTTTGACACCTCAATACTTCATTCACGTCGTATCAACATCATTTTAACCCAAATTTAATACAGAAGTGTCCCACAAGAACCATAGCTCATAATCTCAAGTGACTACTACACAAGACAACACACTTGATAAAATTTGAAGACTTGAAGATCTGGTCATGGACCCATCTTCCCGGTATCGTACAACCTCTTATCCCTTGTCATTGTGTAGCTCTCAACAATATCATTCTGAAAAGGTATAGCACGCCTTAATTGGATGCCTAGATTGAAAGTTATGAAGGTTTTAGTGGATAGCGTGTTGCACGAGTGCACGCACTTCGAGACGATAGGAACCAAATGGCCCCTGGCAACCCGGGCAGTCGCAGGTAGACCCGCGGTTGCCGTGAGTAGACCCGCGACCAGTTGGTCTATAAATAGAAGGCTTGAGATGACCATTTTAAGAAGAGAAAAAAACGAGAAAACTCTACCTATTTCACTCTGTAAACACCTCTATAGTGCTTCAAATTGAGTACTTCCTTTTTCTAAACACTTATGAGCTAGTGTTTTACAACATTCTAAAATTTAACCGGAAAAAACCGAGTATTCATTCATCAAAAGCTATTTGAAATCTTCTTGGCAGCCCACTGTAAGATATTTCATATTTTTAAGCTTTTTATCACTTCTATACCTACATATCTATTCACGTTGAGAGTAACGTTGTGTGGGTATGCTCGGATAGTCGATCCATGGCTTTTATTGCTTATATATATATATATATATATATATATATATATATATATATATATATATATATATATCCTGTCATCAAACTCTATTTGTTTGAGCCTGGAAATACATCTGGAGCATTTATTGCTTTCATATATATATAAATACTTATATATATATATACTTATTTACATCAAAATCTATTTGATTGAGCCTGAATATACATCCGGTGCGTTTACCGCTTATATATATATATATATATAAATAATTATATATATACTGTTATCGAACTATGTTTGATTGAGCCTGGGTGTGATATGCAGTGCGTTTACAAATTATATATATATATATATATATATATATATATATATACATTTTAGTCAAGCTCGGAGATCATTTCGTGGCCATTTACAACTTTTATATATACATATTTACATTTCTGTCTGGTTTGGAGTTCACTTCGTGCCCTTTTACTGCTTATATATATATATACATGTCAAGTCTTGCCTTGAGTTCACTTATAACGACCCCAAAATTCACATAATTCCAATATCGACTCCGGTCATTAATAATACGTCTAACTTCTGATTTTACATCATTATTCGCTTTTAAACTTAATTAAATGAAGAATAATTAAAACCTTTCTGTCTTCTTACTTTAATTCCTTGAATCAAAATCTTTACCATCTACATGTCTTTGAATCATATATAATCCATGATTCACATTATTAGAGTTAATATATACACTTACATATCAAATCAATATCCTTTATACATCAGACAGCTCAAACTTTAACTTTACAACTTAACATAAAATATACATCATAAAACATTGAGTACATCTCATGAACCTTAATAATGGTTTAAAAAAAATAACAACTTAAGCTAAAATATTAATCTTCGTGTATTAATTCTGATCTATGTCATTCAAGTAGCACATAATGTTACCTTCAATCATTAACTTGCAAAAATGGTTATTTGCAAGGTTGAGCTCGACAGCCCAACAAATCTAACAGTTTTCATGCATCACATTGCACATAATAACATGCTTATCATACATCCTATAAATATTAAACTAACATAACAAACATGCTGCAGTTCATATAGCAAGTATAAAGATTGAGTTCCTTACTCAATCAACATTCATTACTCAATCAACATAGTCATAGTTTGACTTTAACATTTCATACTTTCAACATATATATAACACATCATGCTATTTGTAATAAAGATTTAATACTGTTCATCATCAAGTTCACATAACAAATAGGAACTGAAAGACCTGCCTTGATCGTTATTTACCATTAATAGTTTAACATGTAAGACCCCAACTTTTTAAATAAAGATGATTTTTCTATAAATATTATTTTTAAATATTATGGAATGAATTTGATATAATGTTATAGTTGTGGGTAATATTTATAAATTTTGCAAAGTACGCAAGTTGTTATAAAATATTCGTTTGGTCGGGGAATATTCTTTTTGTCGGGGAATATTCGTACGAAGACACAATCATTGGTGGACCCCACAATGGAATAATTGTTGGAGTTAGAAAACGACAAAAATATTTTTATGACAATAACGGCGGAAGTGTTACCGTTAATACTGTTAGAATACCTGGTGGTTAAAATACAGTAACACGCGTTGTTGCACAGTAGCACACGATATTGCACAATATTTTTTGAATTATTGAGTTTAAATGGTTGTACCAACTCAACCGGAGTTTGAAAGGTTTTCGTAATATGGCCCAATATGTGTAAATATTTAATTCTTCTAGGACCCTCGATTCGTGGAGTTTGGGGGCTTGTTTAAGCGAGGGGAAGGTGTTAGGCACCCCTCGACTTCCGTGAAACATGGTTACCGCTACTTTTTCATTACCTAAGCACTATGTGCGTATGTGTGTGTGTGTGTTTGAAAGCTTTGGATTGAAAAGATGTTTTGTGCTTTATTTGAAAGTAGCGTTATGCCTCTTTTGCACCTATATACAGAGGGGTTTGACTTATTGAAAAATTCAGTTTTAACAGGCAATGAAAGTGAAGTTTTGAAAAGTGTTTTTCAAACTATTTCCCTCACATAGGAATTGAGGCATTTGATACTTCCATTTTATTCCATATTCGACTTGATTTGATTTTATTTAATATGTGAAGCATTTTTGAATATATATATATATATATATATATATATATATATATATATATATATATATAAGTGTTGAATTTCAGATAGGCATGAGAGTCATCGAAGTAAGCCTAAAAACCACATACATGATTTTCACTATTTTGGGGCCTTTAATCCAGATAACTGATTTAAGGCCTTGCAGTTGTATGTACACTGGATTGCAAGCTGACTGTACAACTTAAACAAGTCCATCATAGGAACCAGATCTAGATCCATTGATTGAATCGTAGACCCTGCGACTCCTAGGCTCACATAATATCATTTAAACAGCCTTCACAGTGAATATATTGAAATAAGCAACATATTTACTTCTAGACGTCACAAAACAAAGGATTCATCTGTTAAATCCTTGTATGTGTAGCCAAGCTTCCCATTTCCTCTAGATATAGTCTAGGGTCATGTAGTTGCTTAATATTTACAAAAACTAGAAAGTAAACTAGATTTATCTAGATCTTAGCCATTCTAGCTCAACGTTTCAAGTTTTACAACTTTTGAACCGATTAAAAGCTAGATCTAGTCAATAAACCTTAATTATTGACTATTTACACAAAATGAAAGGCTAAAAAACCAAATCTATGCCATATAGAGGCATATATATATATACACATATATATATATATATATATATATAGTACTTATATATAGTAAAGCAAGGAAAAGAAGTAGATATGAGGAGATCTTACAGTTAGGCACGAGAATGGCTAACGAACGGCTTTAGGCGCCTCCAAACTCGATTTCCAACGGTTAAAATTTGATATATTGTAGTATATATATAAAAGTGTTTACAAAAGAGATTTACAAAGTTTAAACACAATATTTAGCCTCTTTCTCTCTCTAAACCGAGCTATCTGTCTCTCTAGCTTCCCTCTGTCTCTCCTCTCTCTCCAAATGAGCTAAGATCCGGATTTTATAGATGAAATAGGGGGAGCCATATGTCTCCCTACTGCTGCCATGGGTACACCAACGTCATCCCAAAAATGGGCCCCACTTGCTCGGTTTTTGTCTTGGCAGGTCAGGTTTTTATGTTGCGTACTATAACTCTCAATCCGGGAGGAGTTAGAAGAAGTGCCATATCAATCCAAAAATATCTTTTTGTTAGATTTGGAATGATATATTATTCACTCCATTCTAAGTTTGTAAAGATAGGAAAAAAAGTAAAAATCATCCATAGGTTGATCCTGGCTAGCCATTCGCCTTGTTGTGCTCTGAGAAGCTTGTTTTTTTCAATCCATGAATAGTAAGGAGATGTACCATACCATTCTGAATGCTCTTTCCGAGAACTATGCAACGACATAGGGCTTTCCCTTTTCTGAATCCGGGAAGATGTGTCCATGACCAGAATAGCATCTCCGCAGGTAGTCCGTTGAGCTATCTTGCGAAGTTTGTGCTCGGGATTGCTGCGATGGATCTTTGTAACCTTCTCTGCAGTTGGACATTTGTTTTTATGTTGTGTTTATCAAAATGACCTCTTTGCCCTCCCAGGGTTATTTTCGGGCTTGAAATGGTTGTTGTTGTCCCTCGGGGTTATTTGTCTGCAAAATGACTGTTATTGTCTTTGTCTTTCCTCGGGGTTGTCTCCGAGTTTGATTTCATGTCCCGCGATGCTGTCTCTAGGGTTTGATTTGATATCTCATGGGGCTTTCTCCGTGGTTTGAGGTTTAATGTAGTCCTCAGGAGTTGTCTCCGGGGTAAAAAAAGACTCCTTTGCCCTCCTGCATGGTTAGTCCAAGGAAAACAAAATTTCGAGTGTCTACACATGTGGGGTGAAACGTGTCCTTTGATATTTGCATTAAAGCTATTTTTTGGATTATTTCATTAAATGACCTCTTATAATAAAAGATTGGGTGCAATGCTGGGGCATGATTATTTGGGCCTGTTTGATTCGGTGGGTCATAGTCCACGTGGATGAAGTTTCCCCACGTAGGACTCTGTTTTGGGCAGTTAGAGAATTTTAAGAAATCTAAGATTCGTGATTATATTTAATTTCCAACTCCTAAGAAAAAAGTCAAGATAGAATCTGACTTCTTTTCTTTAAGGAGATTTAATTATGTCTTATTAAGGAATCTATCCTAATGAGGAATTCTATTTCCATACGAGGAATGACATGTAGGAGGAGGTGTGATTATCGACATCGGGATTTTTAATTGTCCCTTTCTGTTCTTGTTTTTTGGTGTTCTCATGTTAGATGAGATTTGTTTGAAAAAATAAGTTTGAAAAGGTCCGACATTTATATGTCGACGATTTGACTGTAGGAGTCTCCAGTTGGTTATTTTTAAATGGTTGCACCAACTCAACCGAGAAAAAGTTTGCACAAAGACCTAGTGATGTGACACTATTTAACTGGTTTGCAAAATCTAAATTCATTAGAGTCCGGGGGCTTGATTAAGCGGAGGGAAGGTGTTAGGCACCCCCAACTTCCGTGATGACACGGTTACCACCACTTTTTAATTTAAACTTTTATCTGAATGTGTGTGTAGGTCTATGTGCAATTGTTTGGAAGTAGTGATATGCCTCGTTCGCACCTATATACAAAGGGTTTGACTTTTGTATAAAAGTTCAATTTTTACATGATATATCAATGATGTTTTGTAAAATAGGTTTTTTAAACCCTTATGCTCAATAGTAATTAAGGCCTTTGATACTTCCATTTTATTATGTGTTCGACTTGATTACTTTTATTATTTTCGAGATACGAAGCATCTTCGAGAAAATAAGATACATAGCAATGTCGAACTCCTCGTGGGCATGAGAGCCATCTAAAGAAATTCAGACACCGTGAATAATTTACAAGCTGGATGCAGCTGAAAATGTTCATCACGGAAACCGAATCAAGATTCAGGAACTGAATTTGTGATCACATGATTCCTAGGCTTACATGATAAAGCAATATGTACAAAAGCTAAAAAAAGAACTAGATTTGAATAAATCTAAACTATTTCAGCTTCATCGGTTCCAGTTTAGTCACCATGAACCGGTTAAAGTGTGAAATAGCCAGATTGAGACAAATATAACCCATATCAAAAGCTAGAAAACGAATTAGATTTGAGTAAATCTAAACATTCAAGCTTCAACGGTTCCAGTTTAGTCACCATAAATCGGTTAACGTGAGAAATAACAATATTTAGACAAATCTAACCCGCAGGCTGAGAAACAGTTATATATATATATATATATCAACTGCCACGAAGTGATGTGACAACCCAAATTTTTATAAAATATTAAAATAAGAATTTAATAATTAAAATTCTTATTATGATATGCATATATTTTTATGAGATTTAATAGTTGATTAAACTATTAAAGAAAGTGAAGTAAATTAGTTATGAAAAAGGAAAATTGTGGCAAAAAAAATTAACTGAATAATATTAGTTAATTAAGATGAAAATTATATTATGGAATAATATAATTTAATTGGTACGCCTTTGTAATAACCCGATATTTTCTATATAAATAAATTAAAAATTTTGTGTATGAATTTTATTTATTTATTTATTTTATTTTATTTATTAAAATAAATATGGAGAATATGTATAAGTCAATGCATATGTATTTATGTGATAAATAAATATATATTTATTACATGAATAATTACAAATAATTTTATTTTAGAATTATTGATCATTATGAACTGTATTTTTATAATAATTAATTTTATTGTAGAAATGTTTTATTATTTATTTTCCATGAAAATATAATTATATATTATTTAAATAATATATGAACTGGTTATTAGAATTTTTATAATAATTATTTTATTATATGAATTTAGGGATAAATAACTTTTTGGTCACTTTACTGGGGTCCGATTTTCATTGTGGTTACCGTAACTTTTTTTGTTACAATCGAATAACTGTACTCTCAAAAACTTACCAAATAGTTATTTCTTATGATTTCCGTCCTAAAAACGGACGGAAATGCTGAGTTGGCGATTTGACTCCGTTTTTTTGTTGATATGTATATTAATTTGACATGTGTATCATTATGTGTCAACTGTCAAGCACATGCTCATAGATATTAAGAATAATTGTATCTTAATAATAATTTTAAAATAATAATAATAAAAATAATATTATTAAGAATAATAATAATAATTTCAAAATAATAATAATAACAACAATAATAATTTTTTTTCTATTATTTTTTCTAAATCATTTGCTTCGGCAATAATTATTTTTATTTTTCTTTAACGCTCAGAAAATATACTCTCAATCTGTAAATTCCTTACAATTCATGAAGATATTTTTGACACGTGATGAAAGAACAAAAACGTAATCCCTGCTCATATGAATTCTACATTATTATTAATCTGTAAATTATTTATTATTATTATTATTATTATTATTATTATTATTATTATTATTATCTAAGAGGTGAGAATTTTATATTTCATTTACTTCAGAAAAAATCGTTTGAAGAATTTCTGGATTATTAAAAACCTTTTATATCACCTGTTTTAGAGGGATTCATTTTTTTGCTAAGACTATTTAAATGTAATATTGAACAAATAAATGAATTTAGTAATATTAAAAATCATAACCTTCTCAGTTGCATAAGAATACAATTAAATAAAATAAAATAAAACTCCCACACCCAAAATATTATTATATAATGGGATCCACAAAAAAGAGTCTCCGACTATAATATTATTATATAATGGGATCACACTATAATATATAAAGTTTTAGATAATTTTATTTTCTCTAAATTATTTGACATTTTATATAATTTAAGAAAATTAGCCACAAGTTTTATCATTAAATTATTATTAATTTATATAATCTTTTTAAAAATTATTATTAAAATTATTATTATTATTATTATTTCAAAATTATTATTATTATTACAATTACTATTATTTTGAAATTATTAATAATAGTAGTAATAATAATAGTAATAATTATAATAATAATTTTAAAAATTTAAAATTTTAAAAAAAGATTATATAAATTATAAAAATACTTTTATATGAAGATGATGTGTATTTAAAAAAAATATTTTTATTATTTTATTAATTTAAATTATTTGAGTACGGGTAAATTTGACAAATCATTTTTTATTCTCCATTAAAATAAAATAAATATAAATTATTATTATTATTTAAAAATTATTATTATCATTATTATTATTATTTAAAAATTATAATTATTATAATTTTGAAATTATTAGTAATACTATTATTATTATTAGAAATTATTATTATTATTTTAAAATGATTACTATTAATTGTATTTTATTATTATTATTATTATTATTATTATTTTGAAATTATTATTATTATTATTATTATTATTATTATTATTAGTTTTGGAATTGTTTAGGTGAAGTAGTTAATAGTTTTGTTGGTTTGTGCTATAATAATTCAGTTGCTTGCCTTTTCTGTGCTCCACGTAAGCAAAAAAATGGAATCATCTTGCACAGTCAGCATTCCGTCCGTTTTTTGGATGGAAATCGAACGGAATGACCATTTGGTAAGTTTTTGAGAGTACAATTATTCGATGGTAACAAAAAAAGTTTTGATAACCACAATAAAAATCGGACCTGAGTACACTGACCAAAGAGTTATTTATGTTGGGCTTCGGCACAGAAACGTACAGCGGAAATTAAAATTTTAAAGCAATTTCCGAAACCCTAAAACAGGATCCATGCGAAAATCAATTAATTCAGAGGTTTAGAGATTATACCAGATATAAACAAAAACGAGAATCTGAAACTGACTGCACCTCGAATCTCCAACGCAATACAAACTGATTGCGCCTCTACGGTATCCACATGAACGCCGCACGAACCGTCGAACGATTCTGCAATAAGAAGGACTTGCGGTACTAGCCACCAAAAGGAATGGATTTTTGAAACTGTTTTCTCTCTAGTCTCTCTCTAAGAGCGGCTAGGGTTTTTCTATTCTGATATTTCTTACCCTAAGTACCTGCTATATATCATATATATAGTAGTTAAAAGGAATTAATCAAAATCAAAACCTAATTATATAAAATCCGAAAATATATATATATATATATATATATATATATATCTCTTAATTAAGTCTTACTTAATTAATATACATATATACAAATTCTCCTTTTAATTTAAATTCGTGATTTAAATACTATTAATCATATTAATATATTTAAATCCTTAAAATTTAAATTAATTCCCTTTTAAATAACGTTCTATGTGTGTGACCCTATATGTTATTATTACGTTGGCAATAATTTTAAAATCATATTATAAAATTATAAACAGTGAGCGGTATCTAGTAATGCATCACTGCTACCCAAGTAATAATAAGATCGATGATTCGATGCAACCTTTTGTGACCAATGTTTCAATGCAATTTAATCCTTTTAACCTTAATATCCTAGATTAAACTTGAGTCATGGAATGTGTCATACTCTTCATAATTTAATCTGAGTTTTCTTGATCAATGAGTAGACTATATGAAACAAATCACTATTTGAGCATGACCATGCATTTCATAGTCCTACTCAATCAAGAGGCCTATGTATATCACCCATAATATATAGGATGGTTAAATTCCATCTAGATCACTCATATTTCTCAAATGATTAATGATGAACCCAATAATCACCTTTATAGTCCACCCGATTAAAGGTGACATTTGATGATATCAAAGTACATAAATTCTCGTGTAGTAATATAGCGATTTCAGGTCGGAGGACCATTACATCATTGTCACTATGAGAATTGCTAATGACACTTCGCATAATGCTCCATATAGAATTCTCATGGTGGGTCTGTCCAGTACATCGTTCTCTAACATGTACCTATGCATTGACTTAATATCTCATATATTTATGACCAATGAGATTTGGTCATCAGTCAATCCACATACTAGTCTCAATGCATCATTGTTGTTCCATCAACAATGATACTCGACTAGGGACATTTAAGAACACTGATACTAATGGTAATATATAATCTCATGTTCAAGTCACATACTTGAAACTATATAATTTGTATCACTATTCTAAGGAATTTTATTATGTTAACAATTATATTACGCAGTAAATAAAACCATAATAAAATCATATATTTATTCAATCAAATATAATATCAAAATGTTAAGCAATTATATCAAATAATTGGCCTCTAGGGCATAAACTCTAACAGTCTCCCACTTACACTAGAGCCAATCACTCATGTATCTAATACCCATGGAACTAGTGTGACCGTCGTGCTTCTGCTGCGACAAAGCCTTGGTTAGTGGATCTGCAACATTATCATCTGTTGGCACTCTTCCTATATGTTCATCTCCTCTATCAATGATTTCACGGATGAGATGGTACCGCCTAAGTATATGCTTTGATCGTTGGTGAGATCTGGGTTCCTTAGCCTGTGCAATGGCTCCATTATTATCACAGTATAGAGCAACCGGATCAACAATGGTTGGAACAACACCAAGTTCAGTGATGAACTTTTTAATCCATACAGCCTCCTTGGCTGCACTAGAAGCAGCAATATACTCAGCCTCTGTTGTAGAATCAGCTACTGTCTCTTGCTTCGAACTTTTCCAGCTAACAGCACCACCATTAAGGTAAAACACAAAACCTGACTGAGACTTATAGTCATCATTGTCAGTTTGGAAACTAGCATCTGTGTAACCCTTTACTGCTAGTTCGTCTTCACCTCCATATACTAAGAATGAATCCTTAGTCCTTTTCAGGTACTTGAGGATATTCTTGACTGCTGTCCAGTGACATTTACCTGGATTCGACTGGTATCTGCTCGTCATGCTCAAAGCATACGAGACATCCGGACGAGTACATATCATTGCATACATGATAGATCCAATTGCCGAAGCATAAGGGATCTTTCTCATACGCTCCTCATCATCTTGTGATTTAGGACATTGGGCCTTAGAGATCTTTACACCATGAGTCACGGGTAAGTTTCCTCTTTTCGCCTCTTGCATGCTGAACCGTTTCAACACTTTATCAATATATGTACTTTGACTTAGGCCGAGCATTTTTCTTGATCTATCTCTATAGATCTTGATACCTAAAATGTAGGCAGCATCGCCCAAATCTTTCATGGAGAAACATTTTCCTAACCATGTTTTTACAGCCTGTAAGGAAGGAATGTCATTCCCAATAATTAATATGTCATCAACATATAATACTAGGAATACAATGTGACTCCCACTAACCTTCTTATATACACAAGGTTCATCTTCATTTTTAATAAAACCAAATTCTTTGACTGCTTCATTAAATCGAAGATTCCAACTCCGAGAAGCTTGCTTCAATCCATAAATGGATCGATGCAGCTTACATACCTTTCCAGCATCGTTTGGAGTGACAAAACCCTCAGGTTGTGTCATATACACATCCTCAAGGAGATTTTCGTTAAGGAAAGCAGTTTTGACATCCATCTGCCAGATTTCGTAATCATAAAAAGCTGCAACAGCAAGTAAGATCCTGATGGATTTAATCATTGCCACTGGAGAGAAGGTTTCATCATAGTCAACACCTTGAATTTGTTTGAAACCTTTTTCTACCAGTCGGACTTTATAGGTTTGTACATTACCATCCATGTCGATTTTCTTCTTGAAAACCCACTTGCACCCGATTGGTTTTACCCCTTCGGGTGGATCAACCAGAGTCCATACTTGGTTAGTATACATGGAGTCCATCTCAGATTTCATGGCTTCAAGCCATTTCTCAGAATCTGGTCCATTCATAGCTTCTTGGTAGGAAGCAGGCTCATCTTGATCTATGAGCATCACATCGCCGTTTTCATTCACAAGATATCCATAATATCTCTCAGGCTCTTGGCGTGTCCTACTAGATCTACGAATGACTTGTGTAATTTGAGCAGGTTCACTTTCCACAATTTCTTGTGGTTCCTGCTCATGTTCCAACTCAGGTTCAATGATATTTTCTGGTTCTCAAATTTCTTCGAGTTCTACTTTCCTCCCACTGTTTCCTTTAGAGACAAATTCTCTTTTTAGAAAAATACCAGTTCGAGCAACAACCACTTTGTTCTCAGAAGGTTTGTAGAAATAATACCCTTTTGTTTCCTTTGGGTATCCCACAAAATTACATTTGTCAGATTTGGGTCCGAGCTTGTCAGAATTCAGACGTTTTACGAACGCCTCGCAACCCCAAATCTTCATGAACGACATACTAGGACGTTTCCCAGTCCACATTTCATATGGTGTATTCTGAACCGTCTTTGTAGGAACACGGTTAAGTGTGAATGCAGCTGTCTCTAGGGCATGACCCCAGAAGCTTATTGGAAGATCTGCATGACTCATCATTGATCGTACCATGTCCAACAAGGTTCGATTTCTCCTCTCAGATACACCATTCCATTGCGGTGTTCCAGGTGGAGTGAGCTGTGATATAATACCACACTCCTTTAGAAGGTCATCAAAGTCTTGGCTTAAGTATTCACCTCCTCGATCGGATCGAAGGGCTTTTATGCTTTTGCCAAATTGATTTTGAACTTCATTCTTGAATTCCTTGAACTTTTCAAAGGATTCGGATTTGTGTCTCATAAGATACACATATCCATATCTACTAAAGTCATCAGTAAATGTAATGAAGTAATAAAACCTACCTCTAGCTAACAAACTCATGGGTCCACATACATCACTATGTATAAGTCCCAATACATCGCTAGCCCGTTCACTGTGTCCAGTGAAAGGGGCTTTAGTCATCTTGCCTAATAAACAAGACTCGCATTTCTCATATGATTCAAAATCAAATGAATCCAAGAACCCATCTTTATGGAGTTTGGATATGCGTTTCTCATTTATATGGCCTAAATGACAGTGCCAGAGATATGTCGGATTTGAATCATTTGATTTAAATCGTTTTGTATTTATGTTATAGATAGGCATTTCTAAATCAAGAATATAGAGACCGTTAAACAATTGTGCAACACCATAACAAATATCATTTAAGTAAAACAAACAATGATTGTTCTTTATTATAAATGAAAAACCTTTCTTGTCCAAACAAGAAACAGAAATAATGTTTTTGCTTATAGCAGGCACAAAATAACAATCTTCTAATTCTAAAACTAGCCCAGTGGGCAAAGATAAATGATAAGTTCCTACGGCCAGTGCAGCAACTTTTGCTCCATTTCCAACTCGTAGGTCAACCTCTCCTTTCGCCAAAGTTCTACTCCTTCGGAGTCCCTGCACATTAACACAAATATGAGAACCACATCCAGTATCCAATACCCATGATGTAGAAGTAGATAAGTTGACTTCTATAACATATATACCTGAATCAGAAGTCGTACTTCCTTTTCTTTTCTTCACTTCTTCCAGATAAGCATGACAATTCCTTTTCCAGTGTCCAGGTTTTCCACAGAAGTGACATTCACCTTCTTTAGCCACCCCACCTTTAGGATTTAAAGCCTGTTTGGTTTTGGAATTGGGTTTGACAAAAGATTTAGATCCTATCTTCTTCTTGCCTTTTCAATTTCCCTTATCATTCCCCTTTTGCACCATCATTATGGGAGCGGGTCCTGCCTTTTTCATGTTGTTCTCGGCAGTTCTTAACATGCTCAACAACTCAGTAAGGGGTTTCACAATTTCATTCATAAGATAGTTCATAACAAATTGAGAGTAGCTGCTGTTCAAAGATTGCAAAACAAGGTCAGTTTGGGCTTCCAGAGTGATTGGAAAACCCAACCTATCAAGGTACTCAATATACCCAATCATTTTCAGCACATGTGGACCAACTGGATCACGTTCACCCATTTTGCAGTGATATAACGCCTTGCTTGTATCATACCTCTCCTGTCGAGCATGCCCTTCGAACAATTTCTTGAGATGCTCGATCATCTCATAAGCATCCATCAACTCATGTTGCTTCTGAAGCTCAGCGTTCATGGTTGCTAGCATGACACAACTCACATCCAGAGCATCATCTTGATGCTTCTTGTAAGCATTATGCTCCGCACGTGGTGCAGTGATAGCTGGTGCTGCAGGAATAGGCCCATCAAGGACATATAGCTTACGCTCTTGTTTGAGGACAATCCTCAAATTCCTATGCCAGTCAAGGAAATTAATTCTACTTAGCTTGTCCTTTTCAAGGACTGATCGTAATGAAAGACTATTTGTGTTGTTGTTGTTTGCCATTTGATATCTACAATTTATAAGTGCAACAATAATAAGTCAAATTACAGAGTTGATATTATATAATTGATAATAGTACATTCAAAATATACCTCCCACTATTTTATTCAAATTAATAGCCCTCACCATTAATTCGGAAAGCATTTTCTATTAAATCTTTTTAGTGAGCCAAGATCCATATTTCATTATGCCTTAAGTTAGCTTTGGCTATTCTCTCAAAACATAATTATTTAGGTAGACAACCCTTTATCAATTATATCATATATAACTCCTGGATAGTTTGGTAAACAACATTTGTTTCTAGTCCATCTAATGGTACCAACCAAAATCTATGCCTCTAAGTCCACAATCCTATTGAGATAACTTAGTTAAGTCGGGCCCAATGATTTTAATAGTTTGGATATCACAATTATCCTATCGCATCTTACCTAGATAAATAGGGTACTTTGCTTTGGCAAACCTACATCTATTGATCAAGGTCTAGATGAGTGTTATTCATTGGAAGGCATCTGATTTAGACTTAATAATTTAATGAGGGATTTTATTAATTTAGATCTCACCAATTTTAACCTTGTTAAGCATGCACATTATTAATCATATCATATCATATCATATACAAGCATAAATAAAGTTTAAAATTAAATGTGTCACAGTTATGGCCCAATCCACTGTCAATCTTTTCAAGCTAATGAAAGATTGAAGGTCAATCTAAGGTGGTAAAAGATCTTAAAATAAATAACTTCCTTGGATCTTCCTCTAGCATGCGCCTCCTCTCCATCATCATCTTTCCATTGTGTTCTCCATCTTGACATCTTCATCAATTACAGATTATTACATGACATAAAGAAACCTCGAGTTACATTCGAGGGGATTTAGATGAGAAGAGAATATTACATTAGAATTTATAGAAAGACACGACATGCAAGTCGTATTTCAAAACCAAAAACCACTAACCTATGGGTCAAAAGGCCATAACTGTGCACCATGCATATCACAATAAGCACATAACAATTTATATATAATTAAAGAAAATTATATATAAAATATAGGGGACACGACCATCGTGCGCTACGACGGGGGGGGTCCAAGGGGGGGTCTCCCCCCCCATACGAATCTCTGAAACAGTTTCAGAATCATACATTTTAATCCACCAAAACACCCATAATAACAAATCATATATGTCCAGTTTCGATTTAATCATATTAAAACGAATAACAGTACACCCAGAATTTATCATATATTTCCAGTTTCGATTAATCATATTAAAACGATTCTTCATGCTTCTAATCCGATTAGAATAGTTATATTGTTATTCCACCGATTAAAGATACGATTAACAGTATCATTATATATATTACCAGAATACACATACAACGGAATATCATATATTCAATTTTATATCGGTAAACATGCATCATCATATATCATATATATCGAATACAATTAAAATACGTAATCTGAATTAATCTTTTCGCAAGTAGCTCTGATACCACTGTTGGGCTTTGGCACAGAAACGCACAGCGGAAATTAAAATTTTAAAGCAATTTCCGAAACCCTAAAACAGGATCCATGCGAAAATCAATTAATTCAGAGGTTTAGAGATTATACCAGATATAAACAAAAACGAGAATCTGAAACTGACTGCGCCTCGAATCTCCAACGCAATACAAACCGATTGCGCCTCTACGGTATCCACACGAACGCCGCACGAACCGTCGAACGATTCTGCAATAAGAAGGACTTGCAGTACTAGCCACCAAAAGGAATGGATTTTTGAAACTGTTTTCTCTCTAGTCTCTCTCTAAGAGCGGCTAGGGTTTTTCTATTCTGATATCTCTTACCCTAAGTAGCTGCTATATATCATATATATAGTAGTTAAAAGGAATTAATCAAAATCAAAACCTAATTATATAAAATCCAAATATATATATATATATATATATATATATATATATATATATATATATATATATCTCTTAATTAAGTCTTACTTAATTAATATACATATATACAAATTCTCCTTTTAATTTAAATTCGTGATTTAAATACTATTAATCATATTAATATATTTAAATCCTTAAAATTTAAATTAATTCCCTTTTAAATAACGTTCTATGTGTGTGACCCTATAGGTTATTATTACGTTGGCAATAATTTTAAAATCATATTATAAAATTATAAACAGTGAGCGGCATCTAGTAATGCATCACTGCTACCCAAGTAATAATAAGATCGATGATTCGATGCAACCTTTTGTGACCAATGTTTTAATGCAATTTAATCCTTTTAACCTTAATATCCTAGATTAAACTCGAGTCATGGAATGTGTCATACTCTTCATAATTTAATCTGAGTTTTCTTGATCAATGAGTAGACTATATGAAACAAATCACTATTTGAGCATGGCCATGCATTTCATAGTCCTACTCAATCAAGAGGCCTATGGATATCACCCATAATATATATGATGGTTAAATTCCATCTAGATCACTCATATTTCTCACATGATTAATGATGAACCCAATAATCACCTTTATAGTCCACCCGATTAAAGGTGACATTTGATGATATCAAAGTACATAAATTCTCGTGTAGTAATATAGCGATTTCAGGTCGGAGGACCATTACATCATTGTCACTATGAGAATTGCTAATGACACTTCGCATAATGCTCCATATAGAATTCTCATGGTGGGTCTGTCCAGTACATCGTTCTCTAACATGTACCTATGCATTGACTTAATATCTCATATATTTATGACCAATGAGATTTGGTCATCAGTCAATCCACGTCTTCAACACGATGGTCCAGGATACTGTGGTAGCTGGTGATGGGACTCCAGGTATTATTCGTATAACTTTTATTTTCTTATACATGATTTTCCTATTTATAGTAAATTATTTTATAAAAAAATTTTGAAGGAGGAATTTGAGTTCTTTTAGAAATCAAAATTTTCATTTAATCAGATAGACAAGCTTTATGTGAATAGTTAAAGATCGGTTCAATCAAATTTGATCGAGATCTACTTGCAATGATTGTGTATGCTATGTACCCTGGTATGTATTGATTTTAAAACGGTGATTCTGGGGACGAAATCTTTATAAGGGAGGGTGAATGTAATAACCCGATATTTTCTATATAAAAAAATCAAAAATTTTGCGTATACATTTTTTTTTATTAAAATAAATATGGGGAATATGTATAAGTCAAAGCATATGTATTTATGTGATAAATAAATATATATTTATTACATGAATAATTATAAATAATTATATTTTAGAATTATTGATCATTATGAACTGTATTTTTATAATAATTACTTTTATTGTAGAAATGTTTTATTATTTATTTTTCATGAACATATAATTATATATTATTTAAATAATATATGAAATGGTTATTAGAATTTTTATAATAATTATTTTATTATATGAATTTATGTTAAATTAATTAAGTTAATTATTTTAACATAATTAATAATGTTAAATATGAAAGATAAATCAGATATGAAATCCAAACCCTAATTTTGGATTTTTGGCTAAGGAATGAAAATAATACTATAATATTAATTATATTTTGATTTTTCAGTGCTATAAATATGTAAAGTATGTGCGTATTGTTAATGGTTAGAAAATTATTGTATATAATGTCAAAACCCTAGTATTAATTTGTTTAACCCTATTTTGTAATTCAAAAGGAGAAATTCAAGACTATTATATAACTGTGTTATATGATTTTATGATTAATTAGGTAAACCCTAATTAACATTTTGAAATATTAAATTCTAGAAACCCTAATTTCTATATTTTGTAACCATATATAATAATTATATAACCTAATTACTTATGGTGAACCCTAAATGCTAAATTAGCAAGGTTAATTATAATTAGTAAATTTTAAACCCTAATGTTCTTTTATAATATAATTAGTAAACCTAATCTAATCAGGGATTTCTAAATTACAATTTTAGAAACTAAAATTTACATATTTCAAACTCTAATTGCTAAATCTTACAAATACTATGTGCTAAACCCTAAGGGCCAAACCCTAAGGGTTTGTCAAGATTACTTTGTTGCCATTAAAATTATAAGCCAACTGACCATTATACCCTTATGTGCATTATTGAAGCTAACATGTAGGTTTTGACCTTAGGTGAGTTGTTCACCAAATCCAACTACTCCATGTGCCTACAAACTCAGCAACTCAGCTATTTTCCAACCAAATTCATTGCATACTAGTATTATATAAAGATCAAAGAGTGAGAGAAGCCACATTTTTGCTTATTTTTGTTCCAACACTCAACTAATCTTTCTCAACTCAAACCCACGAATTCTTATAACTTTTCAGTTCCAAAAACCATCCCCACCAATACATACAACCAAATCAGTGGCCTTGAATCAGAAATTGATCATAGAAGGTATAAAAACCCTAGTTATATTTTGAACTTTAATCTTGTGTTAAATGTTAAGTTTGTTGTGTTAAATATGTTATATGTAGTCTAGTTAAGTGATCTGGGTTGGCACATGGTAGATCTATAACACCTAAGTTCTCAAAATTGAAAATTTCAAAAATCTAGAAAATTTTGTTTTGTGCTCTGACAACCACATGTCAGATCCTGTAAATATTTGGGTGTTATGCGTTTTTGTTGTTTGAAGGTTTCATCTTGTAGTATGATGTTAGGACTTTAATCCTAAACTTAAATCCAAGTCATACCATGTACATATTGAAAATTATGACTGGTCAAACATCGTAGACCGACCATGACTTTCAGTTTCTGGAAAACCCAGATCATGCCCAGAAGGCTCTGACAAGATCTCTATGGGCTCCGATCTGACTGTGTTTTGATGTTTTGTTATAGTTCTTGAATCTAAGTTGTAGTTTGGTATATGTACTACAGTATTATGCCTTAAAATCTCCTAAATCTCTAACTGACTGGATTTAGTGGCTGGTCAAAGTAGCCTGGTTGAACACAGTTCATGTTTTTTGGGTAAACTAGAAAACTGATGAATATGTGTTCTGACATGGGTTGACTGGCACAGATCTTGTTTCTGAAATGTTGTTAGACGGGTTTTTTGTATTGGATCTCTTCCTTGTCATGTTAGCTACACAATATAACTCTTAGATCACAAAAAGATTACAAGGTTAGCAAGTTGTGGAAGCCCAAAGTGGACAGATCGAACTGTTCTTCATATCTGGGTCACCCAGAAAATGAAGAACAGGTCTGACAGTCCCTTTGAAGGCTTAGATCTCGTTGGTTTCATGCTTGTTGGCCATGTTTGTTGTTGGGTCTTGTAGTGTTGCAGTTGTACTACACGAACTGACCAAAAATATGCCCAGAAACACATTACACAGTTCATGATTCATGGTCAAAGTAGCTATCTCGAAACTGACTATGAATGTTCTTGAGGACTCAAGAACACAATAGGTGACACTTTCTGTCGCTAAAAGCTAGGGCGAAAATTTATTTTATTTAATTTATTTTATTTTCTAAAAATCATTTAAAAATAGAAATAAATTATTAAAAATTCCAAAAATTATTTTAAAAATTATTTTAAGTTATAAAAATTAACTTTTAATAATTTAGCATATTTTCCATAAATATTAGTATTTATTTAAATATTATTGATATTTAATTTATTTAATAAATGTATTAAATAAATTAATTAAAAATGATTTTATTATATTAAAAATTATTTTAAATGATAATAAGGTGTTTAAAGATATTTTAAGTTATAAAATATAAATTTTAATATTTTAAAGCAAATTTCATTAATTATTTAATATTAATGATATTAGATTTATTTCATAATCATATTAAATAAATTAATTTAAAAATAATTTTAATATTAGAAAAATTGTTTTAAATGAAAATAAGTAGTTTATTAATATTTTAGGTTATAAAATATAACTTTCAATATTTAAAGGTAAATTTTATTAATTATTTACTATTAATGATATTAAAGTTATTTAATAATTATATTAAATAAATTAGTATTAAAATGATTTTAATATTATAAAAATAATTTTAAATTAAAAAGGGGTTTAAAGATATTTTAAGTTATAAAATATAATTTTTAATATTTAAAGGATAATTTCATTAATAATTTATATTAATGATATTAAATTTATTTAATAATTATATTAAATAAATAGTTTAAAAATGGTTTTATTAATTTAAAAATCATTTAAAAATGATATAAATGAATTAAAAATATTTTAAGTTATACATAATAACTTTTAATATTTTAAGGAATAGTACATTAATATTTTAATATTAATGGTAATTATTAAAAAATGATTTTAAATATTTTTAAAATCATTTAAAGGTAATAATAATACTTTAAAAATATTCTAAGTTATTATAAATAACTTTAATATTTTGGCAATGATGTCATTAATAGTTTAATATTAATTAAATATTAATGATAATAAAATTGTTTAATATTTAAATCATTTAATAATGATTCCAGAGTTTGAAAATTCATGATAAATTATAATAAATGTTTAAAAATTATTATAAGTCATTTAAAAATAATATGACTGATACTTACAGATATTGAGTTACAGGATAGAGTCTTAGACTCGATAATTACCCGATAAAGCCGTCGGTACACCTACATGTTTCAGAAATTGATCGAGACTTAGATAGTTTGACCGTGTTAATGTTTGTTTGTGGTCTAATGACTGATATAACTATGTGACAATGTGATTAAGTTATGTGCTGACTGCAAAATGCAGTACTATGTGTTATAGTATGTTGTTCTAATCGAATGAATGGTCTTATTAATGATAGGGTTTGATATAAAAGATAAAACTAAGTTGCATAACTGTAAGCAGTAGACCAGGCAAGTATCTAACCCTTTGCATTTACTTTATGCAATGAACATGCTTAAGATAATATCTGAACTATTCTTTTTTAATGTTCAAATATTTCAACCTTTGTATATACTTATGCAATGATTCTGTATAAGTAATTTATTAAATTATAATTTGTTGTACAAGTTCCTTAACTCTGTTATTGTAGATCAAGATATATATTCTGTTCGTTAATTTCTAAACATGGTTATACAAGTGTCCTCACTTGGATAATCATTATATTTTATCACATGTTGATACATATTTATCGGTGTCCAGAATGTATACATTGACTTAAAAGTCATCTAAGCTATTTGATCCGACTACACACAAACTTAAAATTATTGTTGAACAAGATAGAATTTTATTATTATCTAACCGAATTGTTTTGGTTCAGATTCTAGACTGGTATGAACATCCCATATATGGGAAATTTTTATGCGACTAATGTGGATATGCTGAACGAAAATATCGTTCTTGTATGTAGTATTGATCAATACATGGTATAACAGGCTGATCACCCCCGTGCCCGTAAGTTATGACGGTTTACAGATGAAGTTCTGTTTAACCTTTTCGAAAATAGAAAACAATGTTCATAGTTTGTTGATTGATCCTCATTTATAGTCAGTTCGTAGTTTTAAAAAATTTAAAATCGAAATGATATGTTGTTTATTATTGGTTCAACTTACTTCACAACTGTTGATTCGTTGTAGAAGTATCATTCAAAGAAAACATTTAATCCTTTCAGCAAACTGTTATTGATTGCTATTACTTGTTGGGCACTTAAATGCTCATCCTTGCTTAATTTAAATGTTTTCAGCTAAGTGTGAACAACCTAAAGGATCTGCCAAGAACAAGGGAAAAGGGAAGGTCGCTGAATGAATGTTTATGCTATCTTATGTAATAATTAGACTTTATTAGGATAATGATGATACATATTTATTATCATGTAATGAATGTTTAAAGGTTGCATACTTGGGATTTGAAGACTCTGATAATATGTAAATTAAATTTGATAATCTATATTATTATTATTATTATTATTATTATTATTATTATTATTATTAGTATTATTCCGCTCATAAAAATGGTATCGTGAAGCACCGAGTTCGGGTTTCGCGTACCTAGATTTGGGGGCGTCACAACCTTGATTGGCGATGGAATTGTTATGAATTAAATTTCATAAATAATGTGAGTAATTCACTTGATTAAAATAATAAATTAATGTGAATATATTTATTTTAATAAAATGAGAGAGTAATATATTACATATAAATGTGGTATGTTAATGTTATATGATTGTGAATTTCGTAAATAGTTAAAATATTTATTAAATAAAATAAATATTTTAATTAGAATATTTATTGAGTAAAATAAATATTTAATGGAAATTTTCTAATTTAATCTAATAATTAAATTAAAGGATTAATTTGTTGAATAAAATTATAAATGTATTGGCTAAGTGAATGTTGTGTTGGCCAAATGAGGAATATGATTTAATTAAATTGGGGGTGTCATTTGTAATCATATAATAATTGAATTATAAAAATGAATTAAAAGGAATTAGATTGAAGCTAGCCAAACAAGGTCTTGATACCTTTGGCATTTTTATCAGTTAAAACCTTTTGGGTTTGTATAACTGAGAGCTGAGTAAAGAGGAAAATAAAAACACGTAAGTGTGTTTTGTGAAATGAAAGAGGACAAATTCTGAGAATCAAAGGAAAAAGAAGAAGGTTAATCAAGTAGTTGATTATCTAATTAACTAAGAAGGAATCAAAGGTACTAACATAACCCTAAAACTCTTATTTTTAATTTCTTGAGTTTTTCTATGTAAATGGATTTTGATGGTGGAATTGCCAAGAAATTAGATTGTATATGTTCTTAGATATGTACAATTCATTCTATCTCATCTTAAGATGAGTTTTCAGTGATAAAATTCATGCAATAATGTTTTAAAATAAGGAATTGAGGTTTGGTTGAATATGTACATTTTTACTTATGTTGGAGTCAAAATTGAGGGTTAGTTCATGAATAGAATCTAAAATTGGTGCTAGATATTGTTAGTGTATTGAATTACGAAAACAACAAAGGTTGAATGAATCAATTTGGTTAAGAAATTCGTAGTGAATAATTACGCTAAATATGTTAAAACATGTAAAACTAATATGGACATGAGTTTGGGTAAAAATTTAGGTTTGTTAATGTTTTTGTAAATTGTTATAAGTCAAGTATGTTGTATTTCTATGAATTACTAACCATAAAATCGAAAACGGACTAATTTGGATGTGTATAACTCAAGTTATGAAGATTAGAAGGAGAAAAGGTTCAAAAATTATGAAAAAAATAAACTGCAGAACCTGGCTCTGCTAACGGGTATAGCTGTGTTGTGCCCTATGTCTTTTGGGGCATAGCTACGTTGTGTCCAAGGCTTAATTGGGCACAGTTGCGCCCAAAGTGTGTCAGGTGCGACTATTTTGACCTATTTTAGTAAAATATGCATAATATTTTCATAAGAACTCCGATTGAGGCGATTCAAGATGATACGGAACGAGGAAAAATAGACCTACAACTTTTATTCTTAAAGTGTTTTAATTTGAGGTCGTTAGAAGGGGTAAAAATGGCCATCTTTGAGACTATTGTGTTTTTAGAGGTAATCGAAGGGCGTCGGGCATGCACGTATGCAAGTGTAGTGCTTCTGACGATAAAAGATGTTTCTCTAAGTTATAAAACATGAATGATAGTAAATATAATGATGCTTAACATTGATAAATGATGTATTAGATAAGTTGTATAATCATACTAAGCATACACAAGAGAGACAAATCAGGAGCGTGACGAATAAACGTCGAAACGCCGTGACAAGTGTTAATAAACATAAAAAGTGTTTTAAGTTAAATGAAATGAATATTATAAGATATGAAATGGGGTTAATATAAAACCAATAATGATTTCTAGCAAGACTTAAACACTTGAATGAACTTCGAGTATGAAATATAGTGAGATGTAAGTCAAAAGTTAACACAATCAAATTGAACATTGTGTATTGATAATAAGAAGGGTTATGAGATGTAGAGTAAAGTTTAAATTACAACTACTATGCGTTGCTATGTGACTAATAGTTGATGTGCATGATTATATAATTGTGTTGGTCACGTAAAGTGCAGATAGCTGTAAGTTGTTATGTGACGCCCCCAAAATAAGTTTACATCACCCATCTTGAGTCGCTAAATACATGGTACAAAATTTAAATATAACTTAATAATACAGTTGTCGTGTAAAATACGACAAAACGTAAACTAAGAGTTTAATAAGAATATTGTCATCTAGACAATATCCACACTCAAAAGAGTCCTCTTTACATTTATTTTCAAACTATTTAACAGTATAGTGAGGACTACTAATACTATCATATGGACCGTCACTCCGTTCCCCGACTAGTCCCGGTTACGTTCTCATTTCCTGAAGAGAACAGTGAAAGAAAGGGTGAGCTCAACTAGCCCAGTAAGAAATATTATTACTAAGATAATACAGAATAAATTATCATTAGCCTTCAACAATGTTAAACTGATAAAATATAACAAACATCATGTTTAACTGCAGCAGAACAAGCAATCCATTAAAAGAGTCATGTAGAGAATAAAATCTACTATCTTTTATGATTTAAGAGGTTTTTCATCACTTTTATCGCTGAGACTCAGCTTAATTTATAATCCACATCATCCCTGCACTACAGCCAATGATATTCATTAGTATCACAACCACAAATTATCCGTGCACAACGGCCAAGGATATTCGTGTATTCATCAATGGTCATGATTATGCCAACAACTCTCCATCAATGCATTACGGGCCAATGAAGACTTTTTCCACATCATTTATAACATTACGGTCGTGATTACACCTAATAATCCCTTGTCATAATCATACCAAGTCCATCTATGCACTACAGACCACAAATGACCTTCAACATAATATAAACATGAGGACGATGACAATGATATAAGAATTCAATAAAACAAGTTCAATGATTAATTTATCCATGAACTAATAACGTCCAAATTGTCAACATGATACTTCTTTGTAGAGTAAAACTCAAGAATGCTTAGAAGAATATTTCCATGAAAAGATACTGGATGAAGCACAAATATCAAGGATATTCCACTAATTTCATGGAGTATAGAAGTCAAAACTTTAACCAATTTAGTATAATAAAGAATGGGATAACAAAAGAAATCACCAGGCATCCGATAAATCGCACAGACAGGTTATTCCAATAGAATAATAAATAACGGAACCAGGTCTTGCGCAAACGCACAGACATGATATTCCAATAGAATAATAAATAATGGAACCAGGTCATGCGTAAATGCATAGACATGATGTTCCAACTGAATAATAAATAACGAAATCAGGTCATGCGTAACGCACCAATAGGATGTTCCAACAGAATAATAAAAATGGAATAACAGAAGTTCTCTTCATGAATAAGAAAGAAATAATACCCTTACCTCAGTAGGAAATTGGATACCGCAATATTGTAGTAACAGAAGATTCTTCTTCTTTCTCTCATATTCTATCTATTCTTTCTTTCTCTATAGCTTTAGTGAATTCGTGAAAAATAATGAAGGAATGAGCTTCTATTTATAAGCTTGGTAGAGTAAGGGTAAAATAGTCTTTTCACCATAATTTATGACATCATCGCTTACATCATCGATCATATGACATCATTGCTTACATCATCCTTCCGATGACATCATTGTTTACCTCATCGTTCTGATGACATCATCGCTTACATCATCAGAATTCAAATTCAAATTGTTCTCTTCCACCTAATTTTACTTTTATACCATGAATTTACTATAATAATGTTACCATTCAAAATATATAAAAAAACATACTATCATATAATCACATCATACTACTATAATATAATATTATAATAATATATTTAAATGAATTATTGATTTGATAATTTGAAATACAGTGTAATGACAATTATTGAATCAAAAATATCAACGTAGCAATTATTGAATCAATAAAATATTAAACAGTAATTACTATAACAATTATTGAGTAGTGCCTTCTTACGTAAGAATTAATAATTTAAAAAATACTGTGCAATACCGTGTGCTACTGTGCAACAACGCGTGTTACTGTATTTTAACCACCAGGTATTCCAACAGTGTTAACGGTAACACTTCCGCCGTTATTTTCATAAAAATATTTTGGTCATTTTCTAACTCCGACAATAATTCTGTTGTGGGGTCCACCAATGATTGTGTCGTCGTACGAGTATTCCCCGACCAAACGAATATTTTATAACAACTTGCGTACTTTGCAAAATTTATAAATATTACCTAAAACTATAACATTATATCAAATTCATTCCATAATATTTAAAAATAATATTTATAGAAAAATCATCTTTATTTTAAAAGTTGGGGTCTTACAACCTCCCCTTCTTATGAAATTTTGCCCTCGAAATTAGGGTACGTACCTGGTATGTCGAAAAGGTAAGGATATCTTGATTTTATTTCGGATTCTAACTCCCAGGTCATTTCCTCAACATCGTGGTTTCTCCACAAAACTTTAACTTGAGGTATAATCTTGGAGCGTAAAATATGTTTCTTCTTATCCAAGATTTGAACAAGAACCTCTTCATACGTCAAATCTTCCGCTATTTCATCCGATTCTAACCCAATAATGTGGTTCGGGTCTTCCACATATTTACGTAACATGGATATGTGAAAAACATTATGAACACGAGACATACTTGGTGGTAAAGCGAGTCTATACGCTGCAGTTCCTGCTCCATCGAGGATTAAAAATGGGCCAATGAATCGAGGATTGAGCTTTCCTCTCTTTCCAAATCTCGTAACTCCTTTCCATGGAGCAACACGTAACAACACATGATCTCCAATATCAAATTCCATGTCCTTTCGATGAAGATCAACATAACTCTTTTGTTGATCTTGTGAGGTTTTTATACGTTAACGGATTGTTTGAATCTTTTCCGTAGTCATACGTACCAACTCTGGTCCCAACAACGTTGCTTCACCCACCTCATCCTAGCATACTGGAGAACGACACTTTCTTCTATACAACGCTTCGAATGGAGCCATGCTAATACTTTCTTGATAACTGTTGCTGTATGAAAACTCCACCAACGGTAAGAACTTGTCCCTACTTCCCTTGAAGTCAAGGACACAGAGTCTTAATAAATCTTCAAGAGTTTGAATAGTCCTCTCTGATTGTCCGTTCGTCTGAGGATGATATGCCCAACTAAATCGTAAGTCCGTGCCCATAGATTTTTGCAAACTAACCCAAAATCGTGAAGTGAATCTTGGGTCTCGATCAGAAACTATGGATACTGGCATACCATGCAGTCTTACAATCTTGTTTATATACATACGAGCAAGACGTTTAAGTTTATAAGTTTCTCGTATTGGTAAGAAATGAACAGACTTGGTCAATCTATAAACAATGACCCAAATTGCATCTATGCCTTGAGAAACCTTGGGAAGACCAGTAACGAAATCCATGGTAATGTGCTCCCACTTTCATTCTAGAATTTTAAGTGGTTGTAATGGACCTTTTGGTACTTGATGCTCTGCCTTGACTCGTTGACAAGTTAGACACCTTGAGATAAATTGCGTTATCTCTCTCTTCATATTGCTCCACCAAAATATATGACGAAGATCATGATACATTTTGGTACTCCCAGGATGGATTACAAACGGTGTGTTGTGCGCCTCCATCATGATTTTATACTTTAAATCAGGGTCGTTAGGAACACAAAGTCTGGAGTTGACTCGAAGTATTCTTTCTTCATCGATTCTTGCTTCCGACATAGCGCCTTCTTGCAATTTCTTCCTCATACGCATCAGCTCTAGATCTGTAACTTGAGCAGCTTTAACTTTATCAATTAAAGTCGGTTCTACTCGTATATTCTCCATAATCACATGGGTCCTTAGAGTTTTTAAATCTATCTCCATCCTTTGCAAGCCACACAAAATGGGCCTTTGCATTGTCAATATCGCACTCGTACTCGCATATGATCTTCTACTCAATGCGTCAGCTACCACGTTCACTTTTCCAGGATGGTATTGGATGGTACGATCATAATCTTTCAACAGTTCAAGCCAACATCGTTGTCGCATGTTGAGTTCCTTTTGAGTGAAGAAATATTTGACGCTTTTATGATCAGTAAAGATCTCCACTTCCTCCCCATACAAGTAATGCCTCCAAATTTTAAGTGCAAAAACAACAGCTGCCAACTCTAGATCATGAGTAGGATAATTCCTCTTATATTCTTTGAGTTGTCGAGAGGCATAGGCTATGACTTTCCCATGTTGCATGAGAACACATCCTAATCCTTTGCCCGAAGCATCACTATAGATGACAAATCCCTCCGACCCAGATGGTATTGTCAGAACAGGTGCTGAAATGAGTCTCCTCTTGAGTTCTTGAAAACTCTTCTCACATTCCTCGTTCCAACCAAATTTTATATCTTTCCGAGTCAGCTGAGTTAATGGAGTAGCAATTCGAGAAAACCCTTCTACGAATCTCCGATAATAACCAGCTAAGCCGAGAAAGCTACGTACTTTGGTCACTGGTTTAGGTTGCTCCCAGCTTTGAATAGCTTCAATCTTTGCTGGGTTAACAGATATTCCATGGCTTGATACTACGTACCCAAGGAATGCTACTTCCTCAAGCCAGAACTTGCATTTCTTCAACTTGGCATGAAGCTTATATTCACGAAGCTTTTGGAGTATCAGCCTCAAGTGTTGCTCATGATCTTCACAGCTTTTGGAAAAAATAAGGATGTCATCAATAAAGACGACCACAAAGTGATCCAAATATTCTTTGAATACTCGGTTCATCATATCCATGAAAGAAGCAGGAGCATTAGTCAATCCAAAAGACATGACTAGGAATTCGTAATGCCCATACCGAGTTCTGAAAGCCGTCTTTGGAATGTCATCAGTTTGAATCTTTAATTGGTGATATCCAGAACGAAGATCAATCTTTAAAAAGAATTTGGCTCCTTGTAACTGGTC
Source organism: Panax japonicus (assembly GCA_020205505.1). Lineage (NCBI taxonomy): Eukaryota > Viridiplantae > Streptophyta > Magnoliopsida > Apiales > Araliaceae > Panax > Panax japonicus. Next base: position 49,217,953 of record CM035099.1, read on the forward strand.
AAACAGGTCATCAATACTTGGTAATGGGTACCTATTTTTGATGGTGACATGATTCAACTCCCGATAATTAATACAAAGTCGCATACTCCCATATTTCTTTTTCACGAATAGAACATGAGCACCCCAAGGAGAAGTACTAGGACGAATAATGCCAATGTCTAATAATTCCTGTAGTTGAGTCTTTAACTCCTGAAGTTCAATAGAAGCCATTCGATATGGGGCTTTGGAAATGGGTTTTGTACCGGGTTCAAGGTCGATACAAAATTCAATTTCACGCTCTGGGGGTAGGCCAGGAAGTTCTTCAGGGAATACTTCAGAAAATTTATTAACAATAGAAATATCATTCAAAACTGACGTATTTTTGTTTAGATCCGTGACATGAGCTAAGAAAGCTTGACATCTGTTTTTTAATAAACGAATAACTTTATGGCTTGAGATGACAATGATTGATTTTAATGGTTTGGTTGCTTGAATCCGCAAATAGAATTTGGGACAAGTGAAAAATCTCAGCAACTTGTTATTCTAAGGCTTGGTTTGGTTCTTTTAATCCCTATAATGTAATATTAAGGTACAATTGTTACCATATTAGAAATTTAAAGATAAGTTTTATACCCACATCATATAATCCACGTACATTAAATACATGTAATAAAATATCGCGGTTAGGCATTATTACCCGGGAAATCCCATAATTATCTCTACCACTTACATAACCACATTATAACCTTATTTAATATTAATGTTTATTTAAACATTGAATTTCCTTTCCCGTTTCTAGAATGCACAGATATTTAATCATTCCGTATTACAACTTCATATGATACCATGGTGCTACTAGGTACCTCATATTAACATAATGTACTCTTATCCTATGTTTTATTCATGTCACACATATAACATTAATGTACCAACTCAGTGCTACTGTAGAATTTAACCAACTCCAACTGAACACTGGCGCAGCTGCGCCAGTTTGTACTGTTGGGACGACGCAGTTGCGCCGTACCCTGACAGTGCCAAGACTAGTTTAGCTTCAAGTCAGTGTTAACTTTTATCGCCACACTAGTTTTACCCGACATGAGTTAATGTCCACATGTGTGATATTACCTATCTAAGAGTGTACTCATTAACTACATAAATCACATGATCAAACACGATTCCCTTTTAACTCACTTAGTGAATTTCCTCATTTCATATGATTCTGCATAAGGCATTTCATAATTCTCATTGTCACTTCCACACTTCTCAATACGTGTTAAACTAGTGTAACTCAATTGAATTAATTAACTTACAAAACATTAATACTTATATAATATCACTTAATTAACCAATAATTAATCCGACTTAATTAATTAAACCTTATTCAAATTCATTCATGGACAACAACCATGGAACAAATACCTACAGTTAAAGAATTCACGGATGTATTTCCGAGTGAATTACCGGGTCTCCCACTGGATAGGGTGACCGAGTTTGTAATAGACATTGTGCCAGGGGCGTCACCAGTTTCCAGGGCACCGTATCGTATGGCGCCAATGGAGATGAAGGAGTTGATGGTACAGTTACAAGAACTGTTGGATAAAAAGTACATACAACCAAGTGTTTCACCGTGGGGAGCACCGGTATTGTTTGTAAAGAAAAAGGACGGATTGTTAAGACTTTGTATCGACTATAGAGAGTTGAACAAGTTAACGATAAAGAATAAATACTCATTGCCTAGGATCAATGATCTTTTTGATCAGTTGAAAGGGGCTAAGTATTTTTCTAAAATAGATTTAAGAACGGGGTATCACCAGTTGAAGGTTAGGAAGGAGGATGTACAAAAGATGGCATTCAGGACTCGTTATGGTCATTACGAGTTTCTGGTTATGTCATTTGGGTTGACTAATGCACCAGCTGTATTTATAGATATGATGAATAGAATGTTCAAATAATATTTGGACAAGTTCGTTGTGGTGTTTATTGATGATATTCTAGATGCTAGAAGATTATGTTGAACACCTATGTGAGTCAAGTTAATTAGGGTTTACGCATAAATTCTTTCAAAGGATACAAAAGACACATATGTATATTCCTATCCTACATTCTAATCATATTAACCCTATTCAGATTATATGAACAGATGTTATCATATCCAGATCTCAATCTATATTCCATCTTCCAATTTTATATAGATTATCACAATAATTGTTGGATAAACAATTAATAAATAAGCAAAAGATATAATAAACAATTAAATAAAAACCAACTTTCATTCAATGAGAAGGTTCAATTTAAACTACATACCAAGTTCCGTTGCAATCTTAATGAAAATTTAGTTCATGCTAATAATAAAGAAAAACATCATCCAGATTAATAATCCAAACATCCCAGATAATTACAAAAGATAAAACTAGAGAAGAGAAGAAGAAACTCTGAATTTGCTCCAATACTCTCTCTTTGATCTTCAGCCCTTGCAATTCTTCTTCGTGTTTTCCTCCCTTGTTCTCTCTGCAAATCTCTTGAAAAATTAAGTGATCCCTCTTTTCTAAAGTCTCCTCCTATTTGTATTAGTCTCCCACCTCATTCAGATTCCTTTTTGGCTTCAAAAACCCACTTGGCAGTAGAAAATCCTTTTTTTTGCCGCACATGAGCGCCTAAGCGCTCAACACAAGCCATTTCCAAGCGCCTAGGCGCTTGACCAGGACCACGTAATTACAAAATGCCACTCAGCTCTAATTTTAATGATTTTTTGACCTTTTTCTTCCCCGAAATGATCAATTTGTCCATTCAGCTCAAACCCACAAGAAATAAACACAAAACAGATAAAAAGATACTAAAAATAATTAAAGATAGCAATAATTAAGTTTAATAATATCGAATTTATAGGTATAAAACCTACTCATCAAATACCCCCAAACTTAACCAATTGCTTGTCCCTGAGCAATAAAACACAATGCAATAACTAAATATACAATACAGCTATCTACGTGCCTAAAATTTCAGCAGTCAAACAGAACAAAATCTATTCATCAAGCCTCAGAGAAATCAGATTAAACATGCTAGTACATCATATCAAGACAAATCAATAATTTCCTAGTCAATCATCAAATCTTACCCTATTATTACTGATATAGTGCGTGTGTGCTGAACAACAATGCTAACTAATATAATGCTAAATACAAAACATAATAGATCTCCTTAAAGGTGTCATATAGTGTCAACTCACAAAATTCATGAACAAGATAGATCCAACTAAAGTCAAACATCCACCAAATTCAAGAGTCCAATCCGGGATACTTATGCTTTACTTATCATTACGGGGGCTTTTTGCTCTTTTTCGGTTTTATTGTTTATCTCTTTTTTTAACCATGATTGTGCAATGTCTCATTCCATTAGGCTAACAGTGCTACCCATTAGCGAGCTTTCGACCAACGACTCCCAGACCATATAAGATCTTAGGGCACTAGGTGTAAAGACACTCCCTCGGGCGTACTTGCTCAAGTAACAAAGGCCCCGAAACAAGACTAGCCACAATATCTTTTTCATCAATTTTTTTGAAGCTTATATATCCCAAATTTTTCCCCCAAACTTAAGTTTTTGTCTAAATTTAGTCATCTCCGCCTATTCATGTCTTTCATTCATTCAAACTAGTATTATCCTCAAGAAGTCCATTATGTGTCAATTTAGACTCAATCAGTCAACATAGTTATTTTTACTGTGTTATCCTTATTATATCAGTTTCAAACAGGTAAAGATTTAAATCATGACAAGAAATCACATCAAAGTCTTAACAGACAATACTATACTTGTCTACTCAATTCCAATATCATCATTGGCCAAAACAGACTTAAACTATCTAACAGCTGGAAACATGCAAATACTTGATTTTTTTAAGAAATTAGAATGAAGACTACATGAAAAACTACTAAATGAATACTACAAGAATGCAACTAGAACTTGATGAATGCACCCCCAAACTTCACCTATGCAATGTCCTCATTGTATATAACAAACAAAACACAAGAAATTAGGCACTGAGGACTTCCCTGAAAGATAGATGCCTTATTCTTTGTCAGTATCCTGGTCTTCTTCTTCTTCATCAACCTCATCTTCAGGGGGTAGATCATCCAGGGGGTACGCAGACAATGGGGGAAATTGGTAGGGAGCGGTAGCTGGATTCATTCAGTCAAACATCTCTAGGAATGATGCACTACAGTTCTGATACATCTCTGTTTGTCGCTGAGCTAGGCTATCCTGATTTCTTTCAACCCGGTCAAAACCCTATTGAACTCTAGTAGCCACCATGTCAATCCTTCTAGTTTGATTTCTTAATTCTCGGCGAATATCTTCAAAAATATTTGGTGGTGGCCCAGAACTTCCAGCTGCAGGAAGATTGTCATGTGATTGTTGATTAGGCTCGGCTGCAGACTCGGGAGGCACAATAATGAACCCTAACCCTCTCGGGTGTGGTGTACCCCCACCCCATACCTTGTACTTCTTAATAAACGAGTGGTCAATCACAGCTAAGGGAGGTTGTCTAGCTTATTCGGCATACCATTTGACTCCATCTTGTCGACATAGTTCAGTGATCAAAGATAGGTGAGGTAATCCACCTGAGGTCCCTCCTCGAATTGCTTTGTCAATTGAATCATGTATAACATGACCCACATCTATAGTTTTTCCTTGTGCAATGCAGAAAAGCAACGCTGCCCGTTGATTTATAACATCACTCATATGCCTACACGGCATCAACTTGGCACAAATAAAGGCATGCCATGCTTTCCCGTAACTGCTTAGTGCGGATGCAGGGAACAAAATAGCTTCTTGTTGATCTGTTAATTTCCATGTTGTTCTAGGTACACACAACGCTTGAATGATCTCACTGTAGTCTAGCTCGTGCTCTAAATATTGCATGTAGCCATTATTGGGTATTATGTTCAAGCTGTAGTAAGCATTTATTGTCCTAAAACTGACCTCCACTGATTTTCCGCGAACCCAAATTATGTTACCAACAACATCTTTTGCATTGGCATAGAATTCCTTAACAATTTTAATAACTGATGAATCCGGTTGGGATGTAAAGTTCACCCATCTTCTACTTCCAATCATTTGTAGTAACTCCCCATCTTCTGCCTCTGGTAATAATCCACGCTCAGGAATTAGCGATTTACTAGAAAACACATTGTAATATCTTTCGGACGCACTAGCACTTATAAATCTCTTTTTGTCATACTTAGTCGAAGTGCCCGAAGTCTCACCTCTTTGCCTTTTAGTAGCCATGAGTCTTGTGTGTGAATTGCTTGCCCATTAGACGATGTTCAGAGGCTTAGTATGGGCCAATCCTCTTTGTGACACTATATCAAACACTTGGTGTGCAAAAATTTTGAACACTATTGTTGAAGCACTCACCCAAACTTAAGTTTCACCAAATTTGTCAATTACTAAGAACAATATCCTTCTAATGCTATACAAGTAACAATCAAGAGTACCCAAACCCACTTGAGCCAACACAAGGAAAGAAACTAGCTTTAAAGTACTAATGTAGCTATTATCCAAGTGAATCCAAACAATTTGCACGAAAATCTTGCACACTTACTTGGTTATAGCCAAATATGATTTTCCAATCTAAGTTGCAGGAGCAATTTGAGCTTTGAACCCTTACTTCAGATAGATGGGATTTAAATGTAAGTTGGTGTCCAAATTGGTGAGGAAGGATAACAAGATGGAGATTAAGTGCCTTAGTTTGGGTAGGAGATTGAGTGTTTGATTAGGCTTATACAAGAAAACGTTGATTATTGTGGCTAGATTAGAGGAGGGTTATGATTTGGGTGAGTTTGAGTTGGAGTGGGAGAGCAAGAGAGACTTTTATTTGGGTTTGTAGGAGTTGTGCCCGATTAGGGCTTTTATTTTTTATTTTATTTTATTTTTTTTACGCCGCAGTAGGAATGCCTAGGCGCTTGGGTATGCCTTGGCTGGACCGCCTAGGCAGTTGAAAGCAGTATGTGTGGTACGCATGGAGCGCCTAGGCGCTTGGTGTTGCCTTGACTGGACCGCCTAGGCACTTGGGGCGCTGTATGACTACTGACTTGGGGCGCCTCGGCGCTGCATGAGGCCTGATTTGGGGCACTTAGGCGCTTGGGGTGCATCTCAGCTACTGTAGTGAGGCGCCTAGGCGCTTGGTTTGTACTGGGCTTGGGCGCCTAGGCGATTGGACATGTCATAATTTTCCAAACTTGTTGATTTCAACCTACAATACCCCAACTTTAATTGTTAGTTTCTTCTTATGCAAGGAGATTAAGACTTATTTTAAAAACCCTAAACTAAGATAAACTACATTCTAAAATAAAAGAAAACTAACCAACATTAAAGATTCACCTAAATAAATAAATAAATAAATAAATAAATACCCTACACCACTTAGCAATTCAATAACACTAAAAATGAGGGAAATGATTAGAAATATGAGAATTTGACAAATGGATATTCTTCTATTGAGCTCATAAGAGCTCATAAGAGCGAGACCCCCGACTAGGTAATCGTAGTGGCCATTAGTCGAACCCGCCAAATATGTAATCTTGTTTCCTACCCTGAACTCAATTAAAAATCGTGTTAGAGAACATAAGGGGTGTAACAAAACCTAAACTATAAAAGTTTAACCACTAAATAAACTAACAGTAAAGCAAATTAAACAAAATAAAAGTAAAAATAGAAAATAACAATAAAACTTCCTGGGTTGCCTCCTAATTAGCGCTTGGTTTATAGTCTTCAGCCTGACTTTCTTCTCTGTTCTAATCAGCAAGGTTGATCGATGTCTTTTCACGATCAACACAACCCCCATAGTAGTGCTTCAATCTCTGACCTTTGACTTTGAAATTACGTTTAGCATCCGGGTCTTCCACCTCCACTGCTCCGTGAGGATAAACTTTTGTAATAATAAATGGCCTTGACCAACGGGATTTCAACTTTCCTGGAAACAATTTAAGCCTTGAATTGTATAATAGCACTGTTTGCCCTGCTTCAAACTTTCTTTCCAGAATTTTCTCATCATGCCACCTCTTAACCTTTTCTTTATATAACTTCGCATTCTCGTATGATTGGAGTCTGAATTCATCCATTTGGTTCTATTGTAAGAGGCGCTTTTCTCCCGTAACAGACATATCAAAGTTTAACTTCTGAATTGCCCAATAAGCACTGTGTTCTAGTTCAACTGGAAGATGGCATGCCTTTCCATATACTAACCTGTATGGAGACATCCCTATCGGAGTTTTGTATGTTGTACGATATGCCCATAAAGCATCTTCCAACTTACTAGCCCAGTCTTTCCGACTAGGGTTCACTATCTTCTCGAGGATTCGTTTCACTTCTCGGTTAGAGACCTCGGCTTGACCACTTGTTTGTGGATGATAGGCAGTAGCTATCTTATGAGTGACTCCGTACTTAGCGAGAATAGCTGAGAACTGCTTATTACAGAAGTGCGTGCCTTCATCACTAATGATTGCACGATGAGTGCCGAATCTAGAGGAAATAACAACCTTAGCATCATTGGTGGGCGATGCTATAGCTTCTACCCACTTTGTAACGTAGTCCACCGCTAGAAGTATATAGGAGTTGCTAAAAGATGATGGAAATGGTCCCCATGAATTTGATGCCCCAAACATCAAACAATTCGACTTCTAAGATCATGTTTAGTGGCATCTCTTGTCGCTTTGATATATTCCCCACTCTTTGGCATCTGTCACATTTCAATGAAAACACACGGGCATCCTTAAAGAGTGTTGTCCAGAAGAATCCACATTAAAACACCTTAGCTGCCGTTCTTTCTCCCGCAAAATGTCCACCATAGTCAGATGCATGACATTGGTAGAGAATATTTTCCATTTCAACTTTCGAAACACACCTTCTTATTACTTGATCTCCACACTGTTTAAATAAAAACGGCTTATCCCATAAATACTGTTTCACATCATGGAGAAATTTCTTCTTCTGTTGACTTGTTAAATCTGGCGAAAACACCTTACTCACAATGAAATTTACATAATCTGCATACCATGGAGTATCCATCCTTACCACGAACAGTTGTTCATCTGAGAAAAATTCATTGATCACTGTTGTGTCATCTTTTTTTAGTTCGATCTACATTCTCTAATCGTGATAAATGATCAGCAACCTGATTGTCTGTTCCTTTTCGGTCCTAGATCTCCAAGTCAAACTCTTGTAGCAATAATACCCATCTAATTAATCCCGGCTTCGCATCCTTCTTTACTATTAAGTACTTAATTGCTGAGTGATCTGTAAACACGATCACTTTTGTCCCAATCAAATATGAGCGAAATTTATCAAATGCATAAACAACTGCTAATAGCTCCTTCTCGGTAGTGGTATAATTTAGTTGAGCATCCGTTAACGTCTTACTACCATAGTATATAGCATAAAAAATTTTATCCTTTCGTTGGCTAAGAACTGCGCCAATCGCAAAGTCGCTAGCATCACACATTAATTCGAACGGGATACTCCAATCTGGCGCTATGATTATAGGTGCGGTAACAAGTTTCTTCTTCAATACATCAAAAGCTTCCAGGCATGCTTGATCAAAGTTGAATGGGACATCCTTCTCCAAAAAATTACAAAGTGGTTTCGTGATTTTGGAGAAGTCTTTTATAAATCGTCTATAGAAACCAACGTGTCCTAAAAAACTTCGAATACGCTTTACTGAAATAGGTGGTGGTAGGCTCTCGATGGTTTCGATCTTAGCTCTATCAACTTCAATTCCTTTTGATGACACTCGATGACCCAAGATTATCCACTCTTACACCATAAAATGACATTTCTCCCAGTTTAAAACCAAATTCGTTTCCATACACCGTTTGAGTACGAGAGTGAGATTTTCCAAACAATAATCAAATGAATCCCCAAAAACTAAAAAAATCATCCATAAATATTTTGAGATTTTGTTCGACCATATCGGAGAAAATAGCCATCATGCACCGTTGAAATGTCGCCGGTGCATTACATAATCCAAAAGACATTATGCGAAAAGCAAAGGTACCATATGGGCATGTGAATGTCATCTTCTCCTGATCCTTAGGTGCAATGGTAATCTGATTATAACCTGAGTATCCATCCAAAAGATAATAATACTCATGCCCTGCAAGCATGTCCAACATTTGATATATGAATGGTAGAGGAAAATGGTCCTTACGAGTGACATTGTTCAACTTTCTATAATCCATACACACCCGCTAACCCGTAAGTGTTCGAGTTGGGATTAATTCATTATGCTCATTTGCAACTACTGTCATTCCCCCTTTTTTTGGCACATAATGAACTGGACTTACCCATGAGCTATCTGAGATATGGTAGATAATTCCCGCGTCCAACCATTTAATGATTTCCTTTTTTACAACTTCCTTCATGATGGGATTGAGTCTTCGTTGTTGTTCAATAATCAGTTTCGCTTCATCTTCCAATAGAATCTTATGCATGCAAATTGATGGGCTTATTCCCTTGATATCCGAAAGAGTCCACCCAAGAGCAGTCTTGAATTGCCGAAGTACCCTCAGTAGCTTTTCTTCTTGAACCTTATCAAGTGATGCAAAAATAATAACTGGAAAGGTAGAAGAAGAACCAAGGTAGGCATACCGTAGATGGTTAGGCAATGGCTTAAGTTCCAAGGTGGGCGGTTCTTCTAAAGATGATTTCACCTTTTCATCCGGCTTTCCCCAAAAATCCAGAGGATCAAATTTTTGCAAACATCATGTGAACTTCGATGCTGAATCTAATATTTGAACCCATTCTAGCACAGTTGAATCATCAAATAAATTTTCACTAACCATTGCAGTTTCAAGAGGGTCTTCATTCACAAATTCACTAAATACCTCTCTAGTTGCTTTTTCAATCAGATCAACTCTAAAGCACTCTTCATCTCCCTTCGGGAATTTTATAGCCTTGAAAACATTAAAAGTTACTTCTTCATCTTGAACTCTCATCATTAACTCTCCCTTTTGTACATCAATTAATGTCCTTCCAGTGGCTAAAAATGGTCTTCCAAGGATAATGGGTATGTCTTTATCCTCTTCGTAGTCCAACACAATGAAGTCGGCTGGAAATATGAATTTGTCCACCTTCACTAATATGTCTTCCACAATGCCCTTTGGGTATGTCACTGATCTATCTGCGAGCTGTAAAGAGATATTTGTTGGCTTTGGTGCTGGTAATCCCAACTGAGTGTAGATCGAAAGCGGCATCAAGTTAATACTCGCACCCAAATCACACAAACATCTGTTAAAGAACTGGGGCCCAATCGTGCACGATATGGTGAAGCTACCTGGATCATTTAACTTCGGTGGTAACTTTCTTTGCAGAATTGCGCTACATTCTTCTGTCAACGCTACAGTTTCGAACTCCCCTAGCTTCCTCTTTCTTGCTAAAATATCTTTCATGAATTTTGCATAGCTAGGCATTTGTTCTAGAGCATCTGCGAATGGAATGTTGATTTGTAGCTTTTTGAAAAATTCTAAAATTTTTGAAAATTGTCTATCTAATTTCTGCTTTTGAAATCTTTGAGGAAACGGCACAGGTGGTACGACTGTTGTTTTCTTATCTTCTTGTTGTTTTTTCACAACATTTTCCCCAGATTTACTTTCTGAATTTCCACTCTCCTTTTCACCATCCTCGGAAGAAATTATTTTCTTTTGTCCGTCTAAATCTGTATTCAACTCCTTCCCACTTCTGAGTGTAACTGCCTTACAATGTTCATTTCCATCATTTCTTGGATTTTTCTCCGTATCACTAGGTAAAGAACCTGGAGTTCTAGTATTCAAAGCACTAGTTATCTGCCCAATTTGGTTCTCAAGATTTTTTATTGCAGCTGATTGGTTTTTCGTTGTGGCTTCAAACTGAGTTGCCAAGCTTGCCAACAATTCTTCCATTTGTGATAGCTTACAGGTAGTTAAGATTGTTGATGTTGCTGAAATCCAGGTGTATATGATTGCCTTTGAGCTTGGGCTTGAGCATGAGACTGATTATTACTCCAAGAAAAATTTGAGTTGTTTCTCACTCCTGGATTGTAACTGTTTGGATAACTGCCCTGCTGCTTGTTATAACTGGAAACAAACTGGACTGACTCAAGATTTATTGCACATTGATCACTTGAGTGGCTACCCGCACATATTTCATAAATAGTTTCCATTTTAAAAACTGGTTGTACCCCAAGTGCATCTATCTTCTTTGTAAGAGCAGAAATCTGAGCTGTCACTTGAGCTGATAATGTTGTCATCGCATCCACTTCATAAACCCCTACTGTCCTTGGCTGAGTCGTTCTTGCTGTTGGCCACTAATAATTATTAGCTGCCATGGTTTCAAGTAACTGATACCCCTCATCACAATTCTTGGCCATAATAGCTCCTCCCGCTGCAGCATCTATACTCGATCTCACTGTGCTGAATAAACCGTTATAAAAAGTTTGCACCTGAAGCCATTTAGGAATCCCATGGTGTGGACATTTTCGCAATGAGTCTTTAAATCTCTCCCATGCTTCATATAGTGATTCTGAATCGTGCTGAACGAAAGAGAAGATATCGTTTCGCAACTTTGTTGTTTTTGCAGGCGGGAAAAACTTTGCAAGAAATTTCTGGGCTAGGTCGTTCCATGTAGTAATCGAGCCTGATGGTAGTGAATGGAGCCAACTCTTAGCCTTATCTCTGAGAGTAAATGGAAACAGCCTTAGCCTTATTGCATCCTCTGACACATTATTGTACTTGAAAGTATCGCAGATTTCTATAAAGATGACTATGTGATTGTTCGGATCATCATTTGGTAACCCTCCAAACTGACATGAATTTTGAATCATCTGTATTGTCCCCGGTTTTATCTCAAAACTTATAGCAGTAATGGCAGGCCTTGTAATACTCGACTGAATTTCAGTAACCCGCGGCGTAGCATAATCCCGCAGTGCTTTTTGCTCTTCTTCAGCCATAATATCTTTCTTATCAAGTGCCTCTTTGGTTTCTTTAACCCACTTACGCAATCGCTGAAACCTTTTGTCGATGTCGTCCTCGTAAGGCAATAAATCTAGCTTCTTCGATCGTGTTTGCATACACTAGTCAAGAACACCTGAATAGAACAGAAACAAAAAAGTTTAAATTAAGATTAACGCTATAAAAATCAATAATGACAAAATATTAAACTAATTTCCCCGGCAATGGCGCCAAAAACTTGTTGCCTAATTTTTAATAGCACTTTACCACACAAGTATACGCATTCAATTGTAATATTCAGCAAGCAAGGATATCGTTCCCACGAGAAATAGACTAATATTTATCAATTACTAATTTTAATGCAATTAATCCTATTTTAAACTACGAAATTTTGTTCGTGATTTGAAATTTAAACTTAACTAAACTAATGATTAAAATCAAAATTTCACAAGAATAACTGCAGATTTAACATGTTAAGATTACAACTTCCATTGGTATTTCATTTAAATCAATTCACTTCCCATTTAAAGCAATTAATTAATATAAATCATTATCCAAGAATGATTTATAAAATTCACACACTTTTTCCAAAACACGTGAACAAATCCTCCTAACTCTGATCCTTAAGACACAAAATTACAAGGAACACCCTACTCAATTGATTCACTATATTCCTATGTGAGTCAAGTTAATTAGGGTTTACGCATAAATTCTTTCAGAGGATACAAAAAACACTTAGGTATATTTCTATCCTACATGCTAATCATATTAACCCTATTCAGATTATATGAACAGATGTTATCATATCCAGATCTCAATCTATACTCCATCTTCCAATTTTATATAGATTATCACAATAATTGTTGGCAAACAATTAATAAATAAGCAAAAGATATAATAAACAATTCAATAAAAACCAACTTTCATTCAATGAGAAGGTTCAATTTAAACTACATACCAAGTTCCGTTGGAATCTTAATGAAAATTTAGTTCATGCTAATAATAAAGAAAAACATCATCCAGATTAATAATCCAAACCTCCTAGATAATTACAAAAGATAAAACTACAGAAGAGAAGAAGAAACTCTGAATTTGCTCCAATACTCTCTCTTTGATCTTCAGCCCTTGCAATTCTTCTTCGTGTTTTCCTCCCTTGTTCTCTCTGCAAATCTCTTGAAAAATTAAGCGATCCCTCTTTTCTAAAGTCTCCTCCTATTTGTATTAGTCTCCCACCTCATTCAGATTCTTTTTTGGCTTCAAAAACCCACTTGGTAGTAGAAAATCCTCCTTTTTGCCGCACATGAGTGCCTAGGCGCTCAACACAAGCCATTTCCAAGCGCCTAGGTGCTTGACTAGGACCACGTAATTACAAAAATGCCACTCAACTCTAATTTTAATGATTTTTTTTGACTTTTTTCTTCTCCGAAATGATCAATTTATTCCTCCAGCTCCAACCTACAAGAAATAAACACAAAACAGATAAAAAGATACTAAAAAATAATTAAAGATAGCAATAATTAAGTTTAATAATATCGGATTCATAGGTATAAAACCTACTCATCATGGCCGAACATGAAGAGAGAGATAACAGAGTATGTGAGTAGGTGCTTGACTTATCAGAAAGTTAAGGCCGAACATTAATGACCAAGTGGCTTGCTACAGTCATTGGAGATTTCAGAGTAAAAGTGGGAGCATAGCACGATGGACTTTGTGGTGGGACTTCTGACTACAACGAGAGGGTATGATGCGATTTGGGTAATAGTGGACCGGTTGACAAAGTTGGCTCACTTCTTCCCAATTAGGATCAAGTATAATTTGGACCAGTTAGCTAAACTTTATGTTAAGGAAATAATTTCCAGACATGGAGTACCAATTTCGATTGTGTCAGATCATGATCCACAATTCACATCAAACTTTTGGAGGAGTCTGCAGGAGCAGTTGGGAATGCAATTGAAACTGAGTATGGCGTATCATTTTAAAGGTAGTTGGGATGATCATCTACCGTTGGTAGAATTTGCGTATAACAACAGTTATCATGCAAGCATAGGTATGCCGCCTTACGAAGCTTTGTACGGAAGGAAGTGCAGAACACCATTGTGTTGGGGTGAAGTGGGAGAACGCCAAATGCTAGGACTATAATTGGTACAACACACAGCGAAGGTAGTGAAATTGATACGAATGCATCTCGTAGAAGCTCAAGACAGATGGAAGAAGTATATGGACTCGCATCGAGAAAATAAGGAGTTTGAAGTAGGCTCTTAAGTGTTTCTAAAGGTATCTCCTGGAAAGGAAAGATACGCTGTAACTTCGGTCGTTAATAATACATCTAACTTCTGATTTTACATCATTATTCGATGTTAAACTTAATAATATGCGGAATAATTTAAACTTTTCTATCTTCTTACTTTAATTCCCTTAATCAAAACCATTATCATCTACATGTCTTTGAATAATATATAATCCATGATTCACTTCATCACCATTATTATAAAAAATTTTACATTTCAATTTGATAACCTTTGCATATCAGATAACTCAAACTTTAACTTTACAACTCAACATAAAACTATACATCAAAAAACATTTCTCATAAATCTTAATCATGATTTAAAGTAATCACAACTTTAGCTAAAATATTAATCTTCGTGTATTATTTCTGATCCACATCATTCAAGTAGCACATAGTGTTACCTTCAATCCTTAACCTGCAAAAATGGTTATTTGCAAGGTTGAGCTCGGCAGCCCAGCAAATCTAACAGTTTTCATGTATCACGTAACACATAACAACATGCTTATCATACATCTCATAAACATTAAACTAACATAACAAACATGTTACAGTTCACATAACAAGTATAAAAATTGAGTTCCTTACTCAATCAACATTCATTACTCAATCAACGTAGTCATAAATTGACTTTAATGTTTCTTACATTCAACATATATATAACACATCATGCTCTTTGCAATAAAGATTTAAATAGTTAATTGTCAAGTTCACATAACAAATAGGAACTGAAAGACTTGCCTTGATCGTTGTTTACCAATAAACGTTTAACAGCTTATAGATATCTGCACTTCACGTGCCCTATACAATTATATAATCATTCACATTAACTATTAGTTACATAGAAACGCATAGTAGTTGTAATGTAAACTTTAACCTACATCCTATAACCCTTCTTATTAATCAATACACAATATTCAATTTGATTTGTGTTAACTTTATACTTATAACTCACTATATTTCTTCTTAGTCAAACTCGAAGTTCATTCCAATGTTTAAGTCTCGCTAGGAATACTTATTGGTTTTATATTAACCCTATTCAATATCTTATAATATTCATTTCATTTGATTTAAAAAACTTTTTACGTTCATTAACACTTATCACAGTATTTCGACGTTTATTCGTCACACGCCCAATTTGTCTCTTTTGTATGTGCTTAGTATGCGTATACAACATATCATATATATCATTTATTAATGTTAAGCATCATTATACTTCATAATATTTATGTTCTATAACTTAGAACAACATTTATTATCATCGACATCGCTGTACTTGTGTATGTACATATACGACGCCCTCCGATTGCCTCTGAATACGCATCTGTAAAAAAGATGACAATTTTGACTACTGTTCCCACCCCCAAATTGAAAAACTTAAAGAATAAAAGTTGTAGTTCAATTCGTCCTCGTTCCAGGTCATCTTGAATCACCTCAATCGGAGTTCGTATGAAAACGCTATTCTTATTTTATGAAAATAGGTCAAAACAGACACACCTGACATAGTTTGGGCGCAGCTGCACCCAATTGAGCCTTGGGCACAGCGCAGCTGCGACCTAGAGTGTAGTTACGCCCCAAATGACATAGGGCACATCAAAACTGCGCCAGTTAGCAGAAACGGGACTTGAAGTTACTGTTCATGCGATTTTTTTGACCTTTTTCTCCTACTAATCTTCATAACTTGAGTTATACATATTCAAATTAGTCCGTTTTCGATTCTATGGATTTGTAATTCATAGAAGTATAACATACTAGACTTATAACAATTTACAGAAACATTAACTAGCCTAAATCTTAACCCAAAACTCATGTTCATACTAAACTTTCATATTTTAACATGTTTAGCTAATTCATTCACTACGAATTCATTTCTTAACCAAATTGATTCATTCAACTTGTATTCTTTTCATTTTTATCTTATTAACACAATCAATCACCAATTTTATAATTATAACATAAACTCTTAACCAATTTTAGTCTCTAAACAGACCCAAAATATATATATATATTAAACAAAACTCATATTATTCATCTTTATCATGTTCTCATGAGTTTGATTACTCTAAAACTACTTTTAGATGATATAGAATGGATTATACAAACCCAATAACATCTACAACCAATTTCTTAAGAAATCCAATTTATCAATAAAGAACTCAAAAAATAAAACTTAAGGGTTTAGAATTGATTCTTACCTCTTGATTCTTCCTAATCTTAGTTTGGTGATGAAGAACAATTGCTTAATCTCCTCCTTACTTCTCTTTAACTCTTCATCCTTTTTCTCCAATTCTCTCTAAACTCTCTCTTTCCCTCTATATTTTCACTGATATCTTACCTTAGGGAAAGAAATAATATACGTAGAAATAAACTGATATGGCTTTTACGTTTGCATCAGTTATAATAAGCCCAAGGCCAGAAGGCCTTGTTTGGCTACACACAATTCCCCTCATTCCAATTTATTTTGATAAGATTATATTATATAGTTTTTTTTATTTGTCACACATGTAACCATTTTACATAACTTGCAATAATAATTATAATAGTTATAATTTTTTTTTATAATTCTTCTGATGATTAATAAATAATAATATATCTAATTTAATTAATAAATTAGATTTAAAAAATGCTTTATTTAATTTACTTATTTTCTTTAATATTAAATAACTCATTTAATTTAATTAATTCATTAAATTAAATCATCAAAGAATAAAATTTACCTTTACTTTAATTTAATTATCATACACACGTAACTAAATTATTATACCACAATTTCATACATTATTTATTTTTTCTCCATAAATACATTATTTAAAATATTTATTTATTTCAATAAATATTTAAAATTAATTACTAAATTTATTTAATTTTTTCAATAGTTAACTTAACTATTGAACCTCACTTTCCCAATATATGAATATATATACTTCTCTTCACACCAGATCACATATTTCAAAATATATAGCACGTATATATATACTCAAACTCAAAACATCTCATAATAAGAATTTTAATTATTAAATTCCTATTTTAATAACTTATAAAAATTCAGGTTGTCACATCCTTCACTCCTTATAAGGATTCCATCCTCGGAATCACCAAAACCCTACCTTACTCAGATTTTCACAAAATCTCTTTCACAATTATCGTTGAATAACTTCAACACGTTAACTTAGCAAAAAATTTTACATATATATATATATACTTCATTCATTTCTTCAACAACTTTTAGGTTTTATTACATAACCTTCAATTAAACACACTCATATATCAAATATTATATATTCTTTAACCCATTCATTTCCTTTTCTAAGGATCGTTATCATAAACACTCGGGATATTACATTCACCCTTTCTTCTAAGAATTTCGTCCTCGAAATTTTATTTATTAATATTTATTCATTCAATCTATCAAAATAGATTTTGCGTTAATACTTCATTCATTCATTGTGTTCTACAACCAAATTCTTTCTCTAAGGATCTTTCTAAGATCATCATATTCCTCACCTCTTCCTCTTCTAAAAGTTTCACATTTCTCTTCTTTCTTGAATTTCAATTCTTTTTTGAAATTATTATGCGTTGCTTAATTTTCTCATCCTTTCCACTTTCAACTTTTAGAATAATAAGAATCTTTCACAAATGCTCAATAATTGGGAAGCGATATAAATAACAGGAATTTAAAAGATTCCAAATCATGTTGAGGGTCATAAGACCCTGAACTACGTCCACGTTTATAAGTACTCTTTCAACTTAAACCTTAATAGTCATTAGACTATAGGGACTCCCGTGCTTAGGGTGTTAAGCCCTTCGTACGATGTATTGTGCACTCTACCCACAGTTATAAGTACTCTTTCAACTTAAATCTTAACAGTCATTAGACTGTAGAGACTCCCATACTTAGGGTGATCAGCCCTTCGTACCATGTATTGTGCACAAACATCTAAATGCTTCTGAGTAATCCCCTATAAAAGGGTTGTTCATCTCAGCTTTTCAACATCTGAATCCGTACCAAAACAATTTTGTTTGGCATAACTTCTCAAGAAACTCTTGAATTTCATGAACATCTTTCAATATTTGTCTAGCTGAATTAAATAGCATAGACTTCTACAACAATTCGGACATCAATTGAAATATACATATATATATATATGTATATATATTCTCATATCTTCAAGAAATCTCAAAAATATTTTTATGACGTCATGATACCGCAGTATATTTACAGTCCGTTTGAGGATTCCGCCATTTGGTGATTTTATCATACTACATCATACCATAGTGGGCTGATGATCATTAGATCACATCCATTACTACGTAATATTGCATTGATGACTCCATCATTTTTTGATCATTTCTGCACCAGGTTCCATGATGCAGTGATGATATATAAAAAATATATTTTGATATATTTCAAATCATTTTTGTCTAGCCGAAGCAATTAGCATAGACATACGAATAACGGTATTGTTTTTAAAACTCATAGGTTTCATCATTTGATCCAATGTTTTTCAAGAAAAAAGAAGTGCAAACATCAGCACGAAGTCAATAAATTTCGAAAGTCTAGCATAACTAGTAGATTTAGAATATCCAGGTATTCATCAACTTCAATCTTTACTCCATTACTTCATTACTTAACCAATTCTCTTTTTTTTATTTCTAGCACCACTAATGTTCTTAAACTAAATATTCTTGTATTTTAACTTATAATCTTTCTATACCCCCAGTATAGTTCATCAAACTTACCGCACATTGGAAGTTCAGGAACGTGCCACAATAATAGAGTTTAAGAACTTATCATAGTCAGACCATAGGCGTCCATTTGCTGAGGGGTTTAAAACATACCATATTATTATGAGTCACGAACTTACTATATGCATTAGTTTTAATAACCGCACCTAATCCTAATAATATTTGACTAATCTTAATAGTTTCTAACTAACAAATATACACATAAGAAAATAATCACCTCCTCACCACATATACATTGATAGCGTGACACCAACATTCCAATGATTATCAATATGATAAACTGAGTGCAAACACAAAACCCTGGCCCATACAAAGATTTTTACAACTCAACCATCAAATCCCACATAACTCTATCTTGCTTATAACTTGCTCTTTGCTCGATACAAATTCCTCATATCACTTCATCTATAACTCCTCATGAGTTTATCTTGTACTATTTCATAGTACATCATCTTAACCATCTTTCTTTTATAACTTAAACAGATCACATCATGATCTTATTCTATAATAATCTCCCTTAAAAGTCTTTTCTTAACTCGTGATCATTTTTTTTACAATCCTCTTTCTTTCCTTCTTCATCATTTACGATTTTATTTATGCTTTTAATCTTACAGACTTTGTCTATTCATCACTATTCGTTATCTTGACTATTGGAGTTAGGTAACTCCCATTTCTTATCTTTATATCTCTTCAAGATTCTTCATTAAATTTTCTTGTTTATATAACAATTCTTCCTTTAAGAATTTCTGATTTCATTTACATTGCTCAACATTTCATTCAAGTTTCACATTTTCATCATACGTATCCATTTTCTATACTCGATACACATCGAGTCTCTAATAGTTTCAATATGGTACGCTGAGTGGTTTCCCACAAACAACCAACAAACTAGGTTTCAAGTTGCTAGTTAGTATATATATGCACTCTATAAAGGAATCGTTTAGCCCAGATACCATACATCAACTATTAAAGAGTACAATTGTACCATACTTAATTATAGCTTTTTATTCTTAACTTCTTTATCATTATCTTCTTATAGAGATTGTCTATTTATTATCACCTTACATCATTATTATTGGAGTTGGGTAACCCACATTCATATTCCTTATAACTCTGCGAGATTCTTCTTTGAATCCTCTAATGCATGTTTTAATCCATTCTTTATAATTTTTTTTAAACTACTTCTTATTGTTCAAACTTTATTTGAGTTTATTCTTTCATTATCTTCACCTCTCTTCTCTAAGGTTATAGCCTAAGGTACTTTACCTAAGGTTTCTAACCTATAAACTTTGATACTAACTATAAAGACCCCAAATTTCATACAATGCAATTACCGACTTCGGTCGTTAATAATACGTCTAACTTCTGATTTTACATTATTATTCGATGTTAAACTTAATAATATGCGAAATAGTTTAAATTTTTCTATCTTCTTACTTTAATTCCCTTAATCAAAACCTATGTCATCTACATGTCTTTGAATCATATATAATCCATGATTCACTTCATCACAGTTATTATATAAAATTTTACATTTCCATTCGATAACCTTTGCATATCAGATAACTCAAACTTTAACTTTACAACTCAACATAAAACTATACATCATAAAACATTTCTCATGAATCTTAATCATGATTTAAAGAAATCACAACTTTAGCTAAAATATTAATCTTCGTGTATTATTTCTGATCCACGTTATTCAAGTAGCACATACTGTTACCTTTAATCCTTAACCTGCAAAAATGGTTATTTACAAGGTTGAGCTCGGCAGCCCAGCAAATCTAACAGTTTTCATGCATCACGTAACACATAACAACATGCTTATCATACATCTCATAAACATTAAACTAACATAACAAACATGTTACAGTTCACATAACAAGTATAAAAATTAAGTTCCTTACTCAATCAACATTCATTACTCAATCAACGTAGTCATAAATTGACTTTAATGTTTTTTACATTCAACATATATATAACACATCACGCTCTTTGCAATAAAGATTTAAATAGTTAATTATCAAGTTCACATAACAAATAGGAACTGAAAGACTTGCCTTGATCGTTGTTTACCAATAACAGTTTAACAGCTTATAGATATCTGCACTTCACGTGCCCTACACAATTATATAATCATTCACATTAACTATTAGTTACGTAAACGCATAGTAGTTGTAATGTAAACTTTAACCTACATCCTATAACCCTTCTTATTAATCAATACACAATATTCAATTTGATTGTGTTAACTTTATACTTATAACTCACTATATTTATTCTTAGTCAAACTCGAAGTTCATTCAAGTGTTTAAGTCTCGCTAGGAATACTTATTGGTTTTATATTAACCATATTCAATATCTTATAATATTCATTTCATTTGCTTTAAAAAAAAATTTACGTTCATTAACACTTATCACAGCATTTCGACGTTTATTCATCACACGCCCAATTTGTCTCTCTTGCGTGTGCTTAGTATGAGTATACAACTTCTCTAATATATCATTTACTAATGTTAAGCATCATTATACTTCATAATATTCATGTTATATAACTTAGAACAACATTTATTATCGTCTACATCGCCGTACTTGTGTATGTGCATATTCGACGCCCTCCGATTGCCTCTAAATACGCATCAGTCAAAAAGATGACAATTTTGATTACTGTTCCCAACCCCAAATTGAAAAACTTAAAGAATAAAAGTTGTAGTTCTATTTATGCTCGTTTCGGATCATCTCGAATCACCTCAATCGAAGTTCGTATGAAAACTCTATTCTTATTTTACTAAAATAGGTCAAAACAGACACACCTGATATAGTTTGGGCCCAACTGCACCTAATTAAGCCTTGGGCATAGCGCAGCTGCGCCCTAAAGCGTAGCTACGCCCCAAATGACTTAGGGCATAGTGCAGCTGTGCCCGTTAGTAGAAACGGGACTTGAAGTTACTGTTCATGCGATTTTTTGACCCTTTTCTCCTACTAATCTTCTTAACTTGAGTTATACACATTCAAATTAGTCCGTTTTCAATTCTATGGATTCGTAATTCATAGAAGTATAACATACTAGAATTATAACAATTTAAAGAAACACTAGCTAGCCTAAATCTTAACCCAAAACTCATGTTCATACTAAACTTTCATATTTTGACATGTTTAGCGAATTCATTCACTACGAATTCGTTTCTTAACCAAATTGATTCATTCAACTTGCGTTCTTTTCATATTTTATCTTATTAATACAATCAATCACCAATTTTATAATTATAACATAAACTCTTAACCAATTTTAGTCTCAAAACAGACCCAAAATACATATATTAAACAAAACTCATATTATTCATCTTTAACATGTTCTCATGAGTTTGATTACTCTAAAACTACTTTTAGATCATATAGAATGGATTATACAAACCCAATAACATCTACAACCAATTCCTTAAGAAATCCAATTTATCAATAAAGAACTCAAAAAATAAAACTTAAGGGTTTATAATTGATTCTTACCTCTTGATTCTTCCTAATCTTAGTTTGCTGATGAAGAACAATTGCTTAATCTCTTCCTTACTTTTCCTTGACTCTTCATCCTTCTTCTCCAATTCTCTCTAAACTCTCTCTTTCCCTCTATATTTTCACTGATATCTAACCTTAGGGAAAGAAATAATATGCGTAGAAATAAACTGATATGGCTTTTACGTCTGCATCAGTTATAATAAGCCCAAGGCCACAAGGCCTTGTTTGGCTACACACAATTCCCCTCATTCCAATTTATTTTGATAAGATTATATTATATATTTTTTTATTTGTCATACATGTAACCATTTTACATAACTTACAATAATAATTATAATAATTATAATTTTTTTATTATAATTCTTCTGATGATTAATAAATAATCATATATCTAACATAATTAATAAATTAGATTTAAACAATGCTTTATTTAATTTACTTATTTTCTTTAATATTAAACAAATCATTTAATTAAATTAATTCATTAAATTAAATCTTCAAAGAATAAAATTTACATTTGCTTTAATTTAATTATCATACACACGTAACTAAATTATTATACCACAATTTCATACATTATTTATTTTTTCTCCATAAATACATTATTTAAAATATTTATTTATTTCAATAAATATTTAAAATTAATTACCAAATTTATTTAATTTCTTCAATAGTTAACTTAACTATTGAACCTTACTTTCCCAATATATGAATATATATTTCTCTTCACACCAGATCACATATTTCAAAATATATAGCATGTATATATATACTCAAACTCAAAACATCCCATAATAAGAATTTTAATTATTAAATTAGTATTTTAATAACTTATAAAAATCTGGGTTGTCACATACGCTTTGGAAAGAATGGAAAGTTAAGTCCAAGGTTTATAGGACCTTTTGAATTGTTAAAACGGGTAGGTGAGGTAGCTTATATGATAGCATTACCTTCAGACTTAGAACGAATACATAACGTGTTTCACGAATATGTGTTACGTCCTTATAAGTCGGATTATAAGCACGTAATAGAGTATGACCCTATTCCTATCGAGAAGGACTTAACGTACAAAGAGATGCCGATTCAAATTATCGATAGAAAAGAGCAAGTTCTGCGGAACAAAGTCATACCTTCCGTGAAGGTGTTATGGAAGAACCACGATGCAGAAGAAGCAACGTGGGAATTGGAAGAAAAGATAAGGAAGAATTACCCTAATTTGTTTGCGTAGCGTGAGACGAGATTCTGGAGACATAATCTTTATAAGGGGGGGAAAATGTAACGACCGAGAAATTCGGATCCATTGTAAAATAATTTTATTTAATAAAATAATGAATAAAATTATATTACTTGTTATTATAACGTGTTAGTAAGATGAATGTCATTCTATAACCTAGAAACGTCAGAACTTAGTAGTATTTCGACTACGTGAAAGAATTAAAGTGTTTGATTTTCTATGACAAAAATAAAAAAAATTTGAGAAATTTTTCGAAAAACACTATTCATCGATTTCTGCTCAGGAATTATTTTTGAACTTCCGAGAAATACGTAACGATAGAATATCAAAGTGAGTTGGATTATTTAATAATAATTCAAGTATGAAAAACGTACTTTTTTGCATGCGAACGTAATTCAAGAATGTTAGGGAAAATAAAGCGTTAGAAGCTGATGTGATGATCGTATGATACGTATGTATTGTACAAGGTAACAAATACGAGTATGATACGAAGTATTATACGAGTATGTATGAAGGATGGAATATTGTATATTATAAATTAGTATACAAGTTAGAATACGAGAATAATACGTAAACAATACGTTATAAGGCTTTTAGCCAAATGAAATGGACTTGTAGGATTGTTTAGCAAATTGTAAAGTCTAATAGAATTGAATATGCAGGCCCATGTGTTTGTTAATGTGAAGCCCAATTATGTTTGTTAATACAAGCCCAAAGCTTAAGTTAAGCAAAGTAAAACTAAGCCCCTGCTATGATCCATTGGATTAAGGTGATCCATGAGGCAACCCATGATCATTTGGTTAATCTTGGTGACCAATATAATTGTGTAAGGACCAAGCAAAAGAAGTAGGGAGCAAGTTAACTTAGTTGTTAGGTAATGAATAGTATGGAGGTGTAATAAGGAGGTGGGATTAGTGTATTGATTAAAATACCCTAAGCTTAGTTTTCCTATAAATAGAAAGCTTGATTTTTATTTGTTGGTTGTTATTTTCATCTAACACTTTCAACTTAATTGTTAGAGAGAATAAGCAAGAATAAGTTAGACTTTCATTTGTTAGAAAAGAAGAAGAAACACTTGTTCATCAAGGGTAATACTCTTATGTCATTAGTCTTCCATCTCTACCATTGTAGGTTGATAAGAGAAGTGTGGATTAATGGACATGTATGCTAAGAAATGATAGGAATAAATAATCTAAGGACTTAAGTCCTAATAAGCTGAGAATAAGCGCTTTGTTCATAGATAAGCTATGAACTAAGGAAGAACTTGTAAGACTTGTATCATGTTTACATGAATGAAGTTAGTATGATAAAAATATGTAAGAATGATGGTTAGAAGACTTAAACTATTATAAGCCATATGAAGCAAAGTTATATGTTGTTTATACTTTGATAAGCTATAACCTCATGAAGAATAAGTCATAACTTATCATGAAAATAAGTTGATATAATATGTAGGTTAAGATGTCAATATGATGGATAGAATCCATTTGAAATGATGAATAAATCATAAGTAACGAAGTTATGCCAGAAATCTCACGATTGGACGATAATCGACGAATTCGTGAAATTCTCGGATTAGAAGTCAAATTTTGATTTTGAGCTCAGAAACGTTGGTTTTCAATGGGAACAATTCTTATTTGGCATTATAGAGTTGCAGACTCAAAAATGGCCGAATTCTGACTTAGAACGAAGAAACGAGCATTGAACGTTCACGAACGTTTAACATTTTTGTTAAAAATTAATCAATAGGTGAATTTTAAGTTAACGAAGTCAAAATGTAAAATTCTTGCATAAACACATAGAGTATGTGATTTTTGAGATAATGGCTTTTGAACGAGCCAATTCAGACTTTAAACGAGTAAGTTATGGCCCCGGGAAGTTAACAGAAGAAATGAACTGTGGTAACTGTCTGAGGCTCAGTGTCCACGTTGCGGGGCGACCCATAGAGCTGTGGTCGGCACTGCAACGCGAGGCATGAAGGGGACATACTGGGAAGTGGCACCGTAGCGTGAGTCTCAGTACTAAGAGTGGCACCGCAGCGCCAAGGCCGGTTGGGAGACACTGAAAACTCGCGCCGCAGCGCTAGTTGAAGAACAAAAGCTGGCGCTGCAGCGCCAGCCCTAGAGTTTAGATAGTAAAAAATGTTTGTAAGTAGAGCAAGGATGTTAATTGATTAACCATGAAGTAAAGCTTAATTATACCATTGTTAAGACATTGTTAAACCTTAAGTATAATACCTACAGATTGAAGATAATCAATTGAACATGAACGTAATGATGATGTAAACTATAACGGAAAGCCGGAACCAATAGTAACAAATCTAATACATGATTAGATTAAGAAGAAGGGTAAGATTCATTAGGAACCATGTATGTTTAATCATGACCTAATATATTATGTTATGTGATCATCTATTGTAGAGTTTGTCGACGTTCCTTGGTATTCTCATGTTAATGTGAGATTTGTTTGAAAAAACAAGTGAAAAAGGTCCGACATGTATAATGTCGACGATTTGACTTTAAGAGTCGCCAGTTGGTGTATTTAACTGGTTGCACCAACACAACCGAAAAGGTTTGCACATTGACCTAGTGATTTGACACTGCTAGACGGGTCTGTGAAACCGAGATTTATTTTGGATTCGGGGGCTTGATTATGCGGAGGGAAGTTATTAGGCATCCCTCGACATCTGTGTTACCACGGTGACCGCCACTTTTCAAATAAATTGTTATATGAATGTATGTGTGTGTGTGTGTGTGTGGATCAATGTGTAATTATTTGAAAGTAGTGCGAGGCCTTATTCGTACCTATATATACAAGGTTTAAATTTTATAGAAAAATTCAGTTTTAACCAATAAATATCAATGAAGTTTTGTAAAAGAGGTTTTTCAAACCCTGTGCTCAATAAGAATTGAGACCTTTTCATACTTTCATTTTATTATTAAATGTTCGGCTTGTTTGCTTTTATTTTCGAGATGCGAAGCATTCTAGAGAAAATAATATAAAGCAGTGCCGAACTCCACATGGGCATGACAGCCATCCAAGGAAATTTAGACACTATAAAATAATGTACAAGCTGCTTATAACTGAAAAATATGTCTATCATGTGAACTGAATCTAGATTCAGTAGACTAAATATGTGATCACATGATTCCTAGGCTCACATGATACTACAATTTGTATGGAAAGAAGTAAGCAGTTATATATATAAAAGTTGTAAATATATATATACAGACATGATCAACTACCACGAAGCAACTCCATGGGGGATCGGAAATGTAAATATATAAAATCGATAAATATATATATATATATATATATATATATATATATATATATATATATATATATATATATATATATGGACATGATCAACCACCACGACTCCAGGTGGGACAAAATATAAATAAAGTTGTAAAAGCGATCAACTGCCACGATGTAAACTCCAGGCAGGACGAAATGTAAATAAAGCTGTAAAAGGCCACGAAGTAAAGTCCAAGCCTGACAGAAATGTAAATATATATATATATATATATATATATATATATATATATAAGCGAGTAAATGCTCCGGATGTAAAATCTAGGCTCATAAGATATGTCTGACAACAATTATATATATAAGTATATATATAAAAGCAATAAACGCTTCAGACCGAAGTCTAGGCTCAATCGAGGCATAACTTGATAATGTTAGTCCATATATGAAATATATACATTTATATATAAGTATATATACAGACAGGAATGAAAACCACGGACCGAAGTCCGGGCAAACACACTCACACGACTCTCAACGTGTACAATAGTGTGTTCTAATTTGAGAAGAAGACTTTATATAATTTGAAAAGGCTTACAGTGGGCTGCCAAAGTAGACTTCTATGACTTTATATGGATAAACACTCAGCTCCCGCTGGATAAAAGATAGCTATATGTGAGCTAACAAGTGTTTAAAAGCGAGGAAACACTCAAAAGATGTCTATGCGGAGTAAAATGGACAGGGCTTCCTCGCCTTTTCTCTCTCTCCTCTCCTCAAATGGCTGACCCCAAGGCTTTTATATATAGATGGATGGCCGTAGGTACACCAGCGGTAGCCGCGGTTGTACCTGTGGCTGGTCGTGGTGCATCCGAGCCTCGCGGGTCCCGTCGTCTCGTAGTACGTGTACTCATGCACTGTAATGTCTGCTCGAACTTGCAGAACTTCAATCCGAGCATCTGAACGAGGTATATCTGACCTTCTTCGGACCGCTTGTGTCGAGAGTTACGCAATGACATGGATTAGAGGTTATACAAAGTCAGGAAGAGGGGTCTATGCCCATGGTCTTCAAGATTCAAATTTTATCCAAAGTACTGCCATGCGTAATAGTCACTCAGGATTGTTACTCCTTGGTTCTTATGGGATATTGTTGTATGTATGTCTGTATGAAGTTTCGAGACGACGCGCAGGTGTTGAAGAGACAAAATGATGTTTGACTCCTCACCGGGGTTATCGCCGATTTGAGTTGAAAGTAGACGTTACTCAGGGTTACATCTGAGATTGTACTACTTGTTGGTATGTCGCGATATCATCTTGTTGAGGGGGTAAGATGATGCTTTTGACCCCTTACTGGGGTTATCGCTGATTTAAACGGAATGCAGACGTTGCTCAGGGTTACATCTGAGATTGGACTGCTGCAAGTGTTTGAATACCGCAAGGTCATCTGTGAAAGAACCTATCTACCCGTTGTTAGCTCTGGGTCTGAGGTATGATTGCCTCGGTAAGAAGTCTGAGCTTGAAGCTGATCGCATGTGTTTGAAACAAACAATTCCGGAGTTATAATTAGAACTAAAAAAGCATCCCTTGGGGCTATCACCAAGGATGGAGTTGCTACTCCCAGTGTTATTTATGGGACTGGAACTGAACATCGCAGTGTTATCACCGAGACAGAACTGTCCTCTTCGGTGTTGTTACCGGTCCTTTAATCTTGTAAACCTCGGGGTTATCTCCGAGATAAGAAATGACATTCCCGGTGTGTGTTCCGGGTTTGAGATGAAGTTCCCGGTTTGTGTTTCGGTTCATCTCCGAAAAACATATCTGCCCTCCTGTAATGTTAGTAACAGGCATGCAGAAAATTTTGAGTGTCTACAGATTCCCCTCTTTATCATATTCATGCAATACAAGGCATGGATAGGATAAAGAATCCTAGACACTTGAAATGCAAGCAAGATAAACATGATGCTATATGCAGCAACATGATGCAAATGTATGACGCATGATTGTCAGGTAAACCTGTTGGGATAACAATCAGTGATGGCTTGGACATGCGATCCAAGTCTCCAAGGATGTTGACGTTGGGGCTATCACCAAAGTCTTGAATCCTAGACACTGGCCTATATTCCATAGAGGTACCTCTTGTGTGTAAGAGATCTATGGGGATAAAGCTTTGTCTGTTTGAGGATGTGTATAACATATTCCCTCATTCTGTCGAAGTTACTGCCAACAGTTTATCGTCGTCAGGGTTACCCGACCTTCGTTAATGTGTGTATCACCGGATAAATCCCTGCTGGGTGTATTGTCAAGGTTGCTTGACCTTCATTGATGTATGTGTCAATGGTAGCATTGTGTTGTAGCCCTTGCTGGGGAAGGTTGCTTCAATGGGTTTACTTGCCATCGGCTGACAAGATGTCAAGACTGCTTGACCTTTATTGATGTGTGTATCAATGGTTGTATTGCGTTGAAACCCCCGTCGGGGATACGTAGAAGCTTGAAAGATGCGCGTTGTGACCCCCGTCGGGGATACGTAGATGTTTGATAACTTCGGCGTTGTAACCCCCACCGGGGAGGTTTGATATTTCGTGGCTTTGCGTTTTAACCCCCGTCGGGGAAGTTTAGGGTTGTGACCCTGTAAATGACGGCATCGGACCTTTGTGGGGTATTGTGGAGCATGATCTATGAAAGTTGAGCTCATTGGTATAGTATACCCTGCATTCAGGTGAATACCGTTGAGATGATGGGAGTTTAACTCTGACCGACGAGAAACCAGGATTTCAGGCTATTCCGCTCAATCGCGTAGCACTGTTATTCCTGATTTGGCCTTTTTAGCTTGTGAGACCTCCTTTCCAACTCTAACTAGAGTGAGCCGGAGGTGTGGGACCCATGTAGGAGTGTCTCAAGTACACCTGTAAGAGCCGCAGGTGAGCTTGCGGCCAACCGTGCCTATATATAGGCGAATGGTTGCTTTCATAAGTTATTTTCAAGTTACGCAGTGAAGGAAATCTGAGATCTCTTCTTCAGATCTACTGAGTTCGGGCAACGTTCTGCATATTCTGCCACCGTACAAGCGTTCTTCACTGTCCTGGTAACACATGCATGTATTTTTTTTCCAGTTTCTATCCGTTGGAAAATGACTTATCACATGAAATGCATTTAGACACGTAGTAGTGAATATGCATGCTGATATGACTTTGATAAAAAATATTCAACATAGCAAATGTTAGTATTAAACCATGCTAAACATAATGATGTGAAAAATTTATCTTTTGAAGCAGTCAAATTGGCACCTTTTACTGTCATTTCTTATCCTATATGAGGACAAATGAGTAAAGGCATAAAAGTAAAATAATCCTGGTAATTAGACTACACTTACGGATTTTTACTGTGATGTGATTAATGCATGTAGGATGTATATGACTGTGTACAGGTGTGCTACTGAATGGCTACCTAGTCATGCCTATGTGCATGTGGATAGTCTCATTTACAAAGGGGGCTATGGTAAAT
Organism: Panax japonicus; assembly: GCA_020205505.1. Lineage (NCBI taxonomy): Eukaryota > Viridiplantae > Streptophyta > Magnoliopsida > Apiales > Araliaceae > Panax > Panax japonicus. Next base: position 49,248,440 of record CM035099.1, read on the forward strand.
TTTTTCCAAAATGTAGGTATTGGGTAGTCATGCATTTTTAACTTTACTGTAAATGTATGTTAAAGCAATGCATTTTGAAAAGCTCCAGGTAAGAAATTACCACACCCTTTTTGAGGTGATTTGGAGACTTGCTGTCTAGATATTATGGATTTGGATCAGCCGAGTAGTTCCCGTAGGACCACTTTTGGTGTACGGAGGAGAACTTCTATAGAGCCTCACCGCCGTTCTGTTAGACAACCTCGTCGTTTGGTGGAGGCGGTGATACGTCCTATTCAGGTTGAAGTACTAAATGTCGAGGACGAGGAGGAGGATGCACCGATCGAGGTTCCTGCTCCTACTGTTCGTGTTCCCTATAGGGAATTTCCAGGTATTCAAGTGGCGAACCCAGATCTTCTGGGTGACTTGAGTAGGCATCCTTCAGTATACCTACACGCAAATGAGGTATGAAGTTAGATCTTTAATCTTCCTTATTTCCTATTAATGAGGAGTCAAGGATTCTGATGTTGATCTGCATTTGATGTAGGTTCCCGGCTTTACACAGCCTAGAGGGAACTTGTTTAGCATCCACTCTATGTATCAGGCTTTGCATGATGACTACAGAGCGATCATCCATGGCTGGAAATTTGGGATGTTCTTCTCCATTCTACCCCGTCGCTGTCCCTAGGGTTACTTCAGGGCATTGTCTGAGCAGTTGTTTCACCAGACTCAGTCACTCCATTTGCTGGACTATAAGGTGATGATGACGTTAATGGATTGGCGATTTATCATAGGTATAGAGTTTGGAGGGGAGCCGGTGCCTTGTACGGCGGATATCACCCTTACTGCCGTCAGATACTTGTTGGGAGTTCTGGTAGAGGCGCTCAAGGGCAGGACTATTCATACGGGTCCTTTGAACGTAGATGCTATAAGCGGACTTTTGAGTGAGCCTATACCCGATGATGTGAGAGTCAGGGATCGCATTCTCCGGCGATTGTTCCTGATGATCATTAGGGGCTGCTTCATAGCAGATAATTCCTCTGCGGCGTCCTTCGGTTTAATCAGCGCCACTCGAAACGTGGACCGTATAGGAGAGTATGATTGGGGTTCCTACACCTTTGCCTACTTCCTCAGGAGAATGCACTTGCTATCATAGGGCTTGACCGAGGCGTGGTTAGGATTCTACCCATATCTGCTGGTGAGTATTTCTCTTATCTTTTCCCATGTTAGGTTAAGAGTGTTGATTGACAGCAGATGTTTGCATTTGTGTTGGCAGTTTTGGGCCTATGAGAGGCTTCCTTGTTTACGTCTTGTGAGCGTGTTAGGTTTAGACACCTATCCACGAGGACGGAGATGGCATCATTCCATACTGGCGGAGGTCCTTGTTGCTGAGGGTTTCACTCATTGTCTCCTACAGTTGGAGTTGTTGACAGCTTATGTCATTACATGGATTCCCTACTCTGGAGAGCATTTAGGAGTTGTTTTTTAGGATGGGTACCCGACTGGAGTAGAGTACGTCATTTCCACCCGCAGGATTCCTCTCTTCATAGATCGAGGATAGGAGATCTATTTATGAGAGTGTGCTATTAGGAGCACCACGGGAGAGATCTGTATGCCGATCTTGCCTCCTGCCAGGCATTATTGGCCTGTTTCGCAGTCACCCGTCATTGACATCCCATTGATGGGGATTGACGATTTTACATTGTCAGAGGGCTCCTGGTCTCAGGAGATGTTCCAGCATTGGTGGATCCCTCGTACGATTGGAGCTCAAACCCGTGCCACACAGTTTATGGGGGATATGGTTCTAGGATCTGTGATAATGATGCATTCGCTAGCCTATGTCAGAGATTCGACTCATATGACACAGATTGACAGATTGACCCGGCAGCTGGACCGGAGACATCTTTTTATTCGGCATTTGGGCAGAGATCAGAGGTAGATACTTTTGATCCTTCCAGCTCTGGTGCTGGCCCCTCAGATGACCCATATGGCTTTACCGGTGCAGATCCTCCCTTGTATTGGTCTGGCATCCCTGTAGATAGAGATCCAGTGACTTAAGAGGAGTTACATCAGGTGGACAGTATCGATGATGTAGACATCGACACTCTTGACTTTTTCTGATGTATTTCTCGCTATTTCTTTTGATAGGCCTCTGTTAGCATCTAAGTAGCTTCGCCCCATTGTCGCTATATCTTTTGATAGGTCTCTTTTGTATGTTGGGTAGCTTCGTCCCATTTTCCTATATTTTCGCTGTACAGAGATGTATTAGATGATGATATACTTCGGAATGTATTCACAGTTTTCCATTCCCTATATCATATTGCCATCTATTGTATCATGCATGTTATTATGTTATGCATATGTACGTATGTCCAAAGATATTCAGCATTGACCCCTGGATGGTCTTATGACACGGCCCATACAGATGTCTTCTTCGAAATTAGCTGTATTGATCATACCCCACCATTTTTGGTGGTATCTGGTATGCGTTCATGGTATGATAATATATTACCATCAAACATGGTGATCGTAAATGATTTTCTGCAGCATACTATGACCCTGTTAATGTTTCAGGTTCCCACAAGATTTATAGTGGGCATGCTAGAGCCCTGGGTATCGGAAAGGCAGGTTTTCTGATTTGGGACCCAGTAGTTGACTGTGACAACCCGAGAAATTAGACAATTTATGAAAATCTTAAATGATGGATTTAAGGCCAAATATTAGACCTAGATAGAAAATAAGTGTATGCGTATGCTGATATTGGGATTGAATTTTGAGGATTTCAAAATTCGGTGAAGGATATAAGTGAATTATTCAGGATTAAGTGTTTATGTGATTATGATCTGTGTATATGGTTATGTTCTGTGTACAGAATGTGGTTAAGGGTCAAGGGTTGACCAGATAAACTATATCTGTGACAAACCCTAAGTTTATATTAAGAACGACAAAGTTCAGTTAGAAAACTCTAACGTCTAATAAGAAACCCTAGAAATCGGTTCTGGAAACCCTAGTTTCAGTTCCGGGAAATCCGAAACCCTAATTCGGTGAATGGAACCCTAGATTGGGAATGCAATGTTATGAACAAGGTTAAACGCCAATAATTTTAATTAATTAGGGAAAACCCTAATAAATTGTTTAAAATCTTAATTGATTATTTGGAAACCCTAATACGAGATCTGAAAACCCTAATTTCAGATTCTGGTAAAATGAAACCCTAATCTGGGAATGAAAAGGATAATTATAATGCTTTAGTGCTATTAATTAAGTATTAATTAGGGTAAAGGTTAATTAATTAACAAATCCTAATTCCAATTTTTGGAACCCTAATTGTTCCGTCAGAAACCCTATTTGTTCAGTGATGGAAATTAATGGCTATAATTAGCAATGCTAATTAGGCAACCCTAATCCTAATTATTCCAAGTTATGAGTAATTAGAAACCCTAATCTAATTACGAATATTTAATTTCTAAATTAGAAAAATTATTTTTCTATTAGAAACCCTAATTATTGGATTATAAACCCTAATCCGTGATGTTGGTCCTAATTGCTTAATTAGCAATTTTAATTAGGGAATGCTAATCCTAATTAGCAAGAATGAAAGTATGATTAAGGAATTTTAAATATAATTAGTAAATCCTAATTATAATTTTTGAAATGTTAATTTTCTATTTTTATAATCGAAATTCGGAAATGATAGAAATTAAATTTGGCAAAGTTAAGGGTTAAAACCTAAACCCTAAAATATCGAAACCCTAAAACCCTAAGGGTTTATATCAAATGATCATTCTAGAATTAAATGGTATGCAAAATATCATTAATATTATTTTTATTTAATGGATAGCTTGCAATCTTGGCTAAATCTTGGTTGTTGAACAACCCTAACCCTAACCCTAACCTAGCCTAGCCATGTGCTAAAAATCTCCAGCAATCTCAGCAACTCAGCCACATACATTGAATTAGTAGATTTTAGGGATTAAAAGAAAGAAAAAGTAAGAAAAATCTTACTTTACTCTCATTTTTCTTCCAAGCCCAATCTCTCTCTAGAAATTCGGGATTTAGTGTGAGAGAGAGTAAGAATCAAAGCCATGATCAAGATTCAGCAAACCAAAAACAGAATCAAAAGGCAGAAAATCAAAATCAAAGCATAAAAGGTATAAAATCTTAATTTTTAGAAATCCTTCAATTCCTTCAATTCTTGGTTAAATGTTGCAATTGATTGTGCAAAGATGTGTAATAGGGTGTCAATTGATGTTCTGGGTTGTTAAATCCATGACCCATAACATCAAAATGTACGAATTTAAAGTTTTAGCAAATCTGGAATATGGAAATTTCATTTTTTTTAGCCAAATGTCAGATACGATAGATCCGTATGTGTTATGATTTTTTTGATGTTTAAAACTTGTAACATGTAGCCTGTTATGTGTTCTTTAAGTTTCAAAAAGAATCAGACCCAGATCTATTATAGATTGCATGTTATAATCGGTCAAAACCCGTTGACTGAACTGCTTAAATCGCGAACCCAGAACTCGTTAAGAACAGTGTCCGTGTCCTACTTTGACCGGCCATATCTTGTTCATGCTGTGATTTTTTTGTGTTATTATTCTTGATAGTTGTAGTACTACATGTTTTCTACACACTGGAGTTGATAGATCACATAAACAATGTATAGACTGAAAGTTATAAGGACCCAAAAGGGGGTACCTTGAATTCTGGTAAACCCAGAAAAATGAAGAACTTGTTTGTCAGACTTTTTGGAAGCTTAGATCTAGCTGTTATGTTGTTGTTTGTGTATGAAATTGGTTTCTAGTTGTAGTATTGCATAAGTACTACAATCTGAAAGTTTTAACAAGCCCAGAAACGCAATAATAAAAGAACTAAGTCCGGTCAAACCACCCACCTCGCGACTGCCGGAAAAATCTGGGTTTGGCTCAAGAACACCTATAGCGACAGAAAGCGTCGCTATAGGCCTTTAGCGACGGTTTTAATTATTATTTTCTGGAAAATGATTAAAAATTAGAAAAAAATGGTTTTTAATTATTAAAAATACATAATAAATTATGAAAAATTATTTTAAAGTCTGAAAAATAGTTTTTAACTATTTTGATTATATTTTGAAAATATTTATTATTTTTGGAATATAAATGGTATTTATTTATTTAATTATTATATTAAATAAATTATTAAAAAATAGTTTTAATTCATGAAAAATCATGAAAAATAATATTATGATAAAAGAAAATATTTTAAGTTATTTTTGATGACTTTTAATATTTTGGAATGAATTTCATTAATTAATCAATATTAATGATAATTAGTTTATTTAATAGATATATTAAATAAATTATGGAAAAATAGAATTTATGCTTTATAAATCATATAAAAATGATTTAAGTGTTATAAAAATATTTTAAGTTATAAAATATAACTTTTGATATTTTGGCATGAAAATATTAGTATTTTAATATTAATAGCAATTATCGGATAATGGAATTAAGTGTTTAAAAATCATATAAATATAATTTTAAAGTATTAAAAATACTTTGTGATATTATAATTATATTATAATATTATGTTATGATTTTCATTAATATTTTATATATAATGAATATTAATGATTAAGGTATTATGTGGTATTTAATTCATTTAAATACGGTTTTAAGGATTGAAAAATGTTGATAAATGGTAATAATTATCCGAAAATTATTACGAGCCTAGGAAAAATGTTTTGTTTGATAAGAAATTATCTGTGATAATGGTTAAATGTTTAGATAGAGATTAATTGAACTTAAACTCGATTTTTGTCCGACTAGACCGTCGGGATGATAGAATTGTGTCGATTTCAAGTCAGACTGAAATATTTTGACCTAATACTAGTCTTATGTGTTGTAAAGACTGAAAGGGTTATGTGGTAATGTGTTTAGGTTATTCTATGGATATAAATATAACAGTAATATATTGTGATGATATTATTCTAATATTGGAGATCTATATTATTAATATTAGGTCTTCGAGTAAAGCGTTATAAATTGTGTTGCGGTAATCAACGGTGCAGGCAAGTTTTTCAGTTCTATTATGTTTGTGGATGGAATGTGTTATGTGTTAAATTACATATTATGCTCTATGAATTGTTAAAAGTCAAAATATGACTAAGTTAATTGGGTTGTGGAACTCAATCTATATGTGATTACATGTTGTATGATGTAACTCGATAAATTAGAAATGTATAATGCATGAATTAATGTTTTGTAAGAAATTATTGATGCATGTAGGATAGGCATAGTAAAGAATATATGTTGCATGCAGATATGCATATTAAAATAAATGTAGTGCATATAGAATTGTGTGCTATGTGAAACACGATAGACTGTTAAATTTGCTGCGCTATCGAGCTTAATCTTGTAAACATAAACTTTTTGCAGGTTAATGATGTTAGACAATATTATTTGCTATACGGATGATGAAGATTGAACGATGCACAAAATGAATACATTTTCTTGAATTAGAAATTGTATAAATCTATAATTGATAGTTTTATCAAATGTAATTGGCAGCTATATACAGTTTGAAATATTGTATAGATAAAGAAGGTTATTTTGAAATGAGAATAGATATGATTCTTAAACAAATGAATTATCAATAGGAATGATAATGCTAAGTTCAGCTTGAGGCATTATATGCAGCTATTTTGTAATAGAATAGTTGAAAATAATGTTCCGTGTTAGATAACTTGTGAATTATGTAATAAGTTAAGGTTACTCGACCTTGGGGAATAGTGTGTAATGTAATGTATAAACAAAATATGTTTATATCTTCCGCAAATAGTGAAAGAATTAGTGTACCGAGTCCGCGGCGATTCGGGGCCCGGATTCGGGGATACTACATTGACTCTTACTTTGGAGGAGTATGCACGGTTGACGATGCTGCCGCTGGACAGACCTTGCGTGCATATGGCTATTGGAGACATGAGCAGAAAATTCATGACCCTCACCAGATTGAGACGTAGAGTGGTCTAGGACGAGATTACATCCGGCCACGTGATATCCCAGCGTTTCCTGTTTGACAGGTTTGGCTCTGAGGATAGCTATGCATGACATTCCGGGATTTCACCACACCGGAGGACCATTGGCGTTCAGCCAGGGTAGATGTACTGCTTCTATGCGTATTGTCATACTTCTTCATGCCGTGGTACATGGATGAGCTGGATATCGATGTTATTATGGCAGTGAGAGCTCTCAGGGAGGGTCATACCATTGTACCGATGATCATCGCAGAGACTCTGAGGTTAGCTACATACTGCTGTAGTTATCCGGCAAGAGTATTTATAGGTAGCTCGGTCATGATGTATGTATGGTTTATGTCACACTTGAGACTGATTGGCACATTTAGACGGCAGGGGTTTTGTTTCACCCAGGAGATAGCCATGTCGTACTCCTTTCAGCCTGCAGAGTGCACAAATGTTGCATCATGGTCAACTTTCCTGGCAGGTATTAGGGATTCGTTTGCCATATTGCCATGTTCAAGGCTTAGCTCACCCTACAGCTTCATTACTCATGCTCTGGGCATGGATTATCTCCCTCTAGCTGGATTAAGGGGCATGATTACTTACCACCCACTGGCCATGATGTGTCAGTTTGACCAGTTTTAGGATTTCCATCCATATGAGGGGGCAGTGAGTCAGCGCTTCACTTCACACCATTTGTCAGCGGAGGACAAATCCAGGTTGTATGCCTGTTGGGATCAGCGAGAGCTGGCTGAGTTTTTTGTCGGTCATCCAGGTTGTTCTACAGAGTATTTCGCATGGATGGAGACAGAGACTACATCTACTGCGGTAGTATCCACAGTGCAGGAGACTGATTTTGACGATGAGGAGCCTATAGAGGAGGCTGTTATTCCCACTAATGACTTGACTGCTGGGCTGCCAGTATTTGTGATGGATTCTCCCACCCCGAGTGCCACTGTTACTCAGTATTCGGCACAGCGTTTGGAGCAGAGCTTACATTTGATGACCTATGATAGAGATTAGGCTAGGGCCGCGATGTTGACAGCTCTTGATGAGAGAGATACCGCTTTATTAGAGAGGGATGAGGCTAGATCAGCCAGGGATGCATTGATTGGGGAGCGGAATGCCGCCTTATCTGTTAGGGATGTGGCCATTACAGATAGTACTTCTATTAGATCCCAGATGACTGTCAGTCTTACCGATATGAGTGCTTACATTGATGAGCACTATGCCACCATGCAGTTAGCCTCTGATCTGCTAGCTCGTGTAGATACCCTTAGGCAGGAGCTTGCAGTGCTTCCTCCGTCGTTAGAGAGGGATGCTATGTAAGATTTGATAGTTCGCATACTCACAGATCTATAGATAACTTTATATTTTCCTGCACAGACTAGCTTAGCCATTTAATTTTGTCATGTACAACACAGATGTATATATTAAACAGTATTATATTTGGTAGTGAAATATATTTTGATTCGCTTCCCTTTTAGTTATGCCTTGATACTTGCTTGATGTTTGCCTGTTTCTTCAGGGCCTTGTGATCTTGATGTATTCTGAACTTATCCTTCATAGATGGACATTGAGACGTCGCAAAATCTCTCAGAACGGATCATTGATTTCTATAAATCCCTACAATCTTTGGTGTCTTGGGACTGGTATCTGTATGGAAAAGTGGAAAGGAGGGTAGTTTCTTCCTCTCTGAGATTGACCGCACCACAGATGGTCGCCAGTACCTCTATTTTTGAGAAGCCTAGTTAATTCCATCTCTTATGGGTTGGTATTGCTCTTTGAGGAATGATCGCAGCTTAGATGGTCACCGAATCTTTTATTTGTGAGAAGAGGTTGGGTAATTCCATCCCTTTGATCTGAATTTGATGAAATGTGGCGAATTGAAGTGTGAAAGCGTAGAAAAGTTTAATCCTGTCTTTAGGATAAACTGTAAGTGTGAAAGGTTCAATCCCGTCTTCAGGATAACCGAAATTGTGAAAGGTTAAATCCCATCTTCAGGATAACCAAGATTGTATGGAAGGTTTCAATTGAGGTAAAACCAAGCTGTTGGCTTGAAGTGTATGTTTCCCTGAGGGGCAGAAGAGTATGTAGAAAGGAAAGGGTTCAAAACCGGAATGACTGGTGATTTGATGATCAAACCCAGGATGTTTGTTTGATGGTAACTTCAGACATAGTACCGTTTCACGGTGTCCGAGTTGATAAGCTGTAGAAATTCATCGCCATCCATTTCCTGTAATCTGAGAGCACCTCCTGTCAATACTTCCTTGACAACAAATGGGCCTTCCCAGTTAGGAACAAATTTTCCCTTATATTGATCTTGGTTGTCAATGATCTTCTTCAAAACCAAGTCATGTTGTTTGAATTGCCGTATTCAAACTTTTCTGTTGTAGGATCGTGCGATCCTTTGCTGATATAACTGACCGTGGAAGATAGCCGCGGATCGCCTTTCGTCTATTAGAGACAATTGGTGATACCTGTCTTGTACCCATTGCTCTTCACCCAACTGAGCATCCATTAGTACTCTGAGGGAATCCATTTCCACCTATATAGGGAGCACTGCTTCCATCCCATAGACTAATGAGTAGGGGGTTGCTCCAGTGGAAGTTCGCATGGAAGTTCTGTAGGCTAATAAAATCAGGGGCAAGAGGTCAGGCCATCCTTTGTGATTGGAGGATATTTTTTGCATGATCTTTTTGATGTTTTTATTAGCCTCTTCAACAGCACCATTCATCTTTGGATGGTAGATGATGGAGTTGAGGTGTTTGATGTGGAATTTTCTGCATAACTCCTCCATTATTTTGTTGTTGAGGTTCTTTGCATTGTCTAACACAATGACCTCTGGTTGTCTATATCGACACCTGACATTGTTTTTGATGAAAGCAATGATAAATTCTTTAGTATCCCTGGGGAAGGATGTTGCTTCTACCCATTTGGTGAAGTAGTCGATCATGGTGAATATGAATCGATGTCCATTACTGGCTTTGGGCTCGATAGGCCCGATCACGTCCATTCCCCACATTGAGAAGGGCCATGGTGAACTCATATTGTGGAGTTCCCTTGGAGGGGCATGGATAGCATTCCCATGAATCTGGCATTGATAGCACCTCTTGACGTGATCATCACAGTCAGCTTTGAGTGTAAGCCAATAATGCCCCGTTCTAAGGATCTTCTTGACAAGTAGGGGTCCGCTCATGTGAGGGCCACATACTCCACCATGGATCCCATCCATGAGTCTTTGAGCTTGGTCTTTATCCAGACATCTGAGGAGACCTAATCCAACATCTCTTTTGAAGAGTGCATCTCCACTCAGGTAGAATTTCATAGCAAGTCGATGAATCCGCCTCTTCTAACTTAGGCTCGCCTCAGCGGGTGTAGATCCATCTCGCAGAAATTCCTTGATGTGCTGATACCAAGGATTGTGGATGGGAGGTAGTTCATCCGATACTTCTCCAACATAATTCCCATAGACCAGGGGTCTTTGCAGAGTAAACGTGATGCTTGACATGTTTTCCTTGTCCGGTATGTAAACCAAGGAGGCCAACATTGCTAATGCATCTGCAAAATCATTCCTATTACGAGGAATATGTAGAAAGGAGATTTCTTCGAACTCCAAAGCCATCTGTAAAACTTGCCGATGGTAAGGCAGCAAATGTAATTCTTTAGTTTGATAGATTTCTGTGGATTGCTTGATTACCAATTTAGAATCCCCAAAGACAGTTAACCACCTGATGCCCATTGAACGGGAAAGTTTTAGCCCCATGATACAACCTTCATACTCAGCTGTGTTGTTGGTGCTGACAAACTGCAATTTGACGGCGATGAGATACTGCTCCCGCGTAACAGATATTAAAATTGCTCCAGCTCCAGAGCCTTCTGTGTTAACAGCTCAATCAAAATACATTTTCCACGAATGACATGTATCGTACTGATGTGATAGCTGAATTATCATTACTCCTTCGTCAAGAAAGTATGTTTATAAGGGTTTGTAATCCCCTGCAGGTGCAGCGGCCAATTGATCCACAATTCCTTGACCCCTGAACGACTTTTGAGTCACGTAGACGATGTCAAATTGCTATAGGATCAACTGCCATCTGGACAGTTAATAATTTAGTATGGGCTTACTGAACATATACTTGACAAGATCCATTCGGGATATGAGATGGGTTGTGTGACCATGGAGGTAATGCTGTAACCTCATGGAAATCCATGCTAAAACACAACAAGTCTTCTCAATCAGAGTGTACTTGTGTTCACTAATGCTGAATCTTTTACTGAGGTAATATATAGCTCGTTCTTGGCCTCTATTGTCTTTTTGTCCCAGCATACAGGCCATGGCATTATCATTTATGGACAGGTACATGAACAGGGGAACATCATCCATGGGAGGTACCAAAACAGGAGCGTTAATCAGTTGCTCTTTGATTGTGAAGAAGGCTTTCTGACACTCATCGTTCCATTTCATGGAGGAGTTCTTCCTTAACAACTTTAAGATTGGCTCATAGGTTGCTGTGAGTTGAGAAATGAATCTGCTAATGAAATTGATTCTTCCCAAAAATCCCCGTATTTCCTTCTTTGTGTGAGGAATGGGCATTTCTTTGATGGCCTGGATTTTGGTAGGATCCAGTTCAATCCCTTTGTGGCTGACTAGGAAACCTAGCAACTTGCCTGACTTTACACCAAAGGCGCACTTGGCGGGATTCAACTTCAAGTTGTACTTACGTAACCTGTTGAAAAGTTTAGTGAGATGGTCTAAGTGGTCCTCCTCCTTCCGGGATTTGACAATGATATCATCCACGTAGATCTATATCTCTTTGTGCATTAAATCGTGGACAAGAGCCACCATAGCTCGCTGATATGTTGCCCCGACATTGATGAGGCCGAATGACAACTGTCTATAGAAAAAGGTTCCCCAAGGCATGATGAAAGCAGTTTTCTCATGATCTTCCTCAGCGACCATAATTTGATGGTACCCCGCAAAGCAATCAGCAAAGGAGTACATGTCGTATTGAGCAGTATTGTCAATAAGAATATGGATAAAGGGCACGAGAAAGCTATCTTTAAGGCAAGCTTTGTTCAAATCTCGGTAATCCACGCAGACTCGCACCTTTTGTAGTAGCCCCGAATCCAAGTCCCAAATCACCTCGAATCAGGTATACTATTTCTATCACTATTTGCGAAAGATATAAACATAAATTGTTTATACAATACATTACACACTATTTCCCAAGGTCGAGTAGCCTTAACTTATACACAATTCATAAATTATTTATCACACAACAGTATTTATCAAAGTATACTATTACAAACTAGCCGCACATTTTATCCCAAGCCAGACTTGGCATTATCTTTTCCTGTATCCGAACGCATTCGCCTTATCTGCAATGTTTTATCATGATATAGCAAGGGTGAGCATGAAAGTTGCCCAGCAAGTTTATATACAACAATATAACGATATATCATGATTGAAGAGTATGAATAATGAGCATGCTATAATTCATCAATATAATTGAGAACTAGCACGAACAAATTTTTGACTGAACAGGTATTATACATGAACAAACATTTCTGAACCAAATGGTAATGAAGGTGATCAGCCTTTCGTACCTGACTTATACATGCAAGATGTACTGAGTACAAATTTCATGGCAATCAGCAATGATTAACCATAAGCTTGAAGAAACTACTCTTATTAGAGTTAAGTAAAAGAAACTTGCCTGAACCGTTGATTACCGCAACGCAATTTTTAACGCTTTACCCGAAGACCTAATATTAGTAATATAAATCTCCAATATTAGAATAATATCATCACAGTATAATACTATTATATATATATACACAGAATAACCTAAACACATAACACGTAAGCCTATCAGTCTATAACACACATAAGACTAGGTATCAAGTCAAACTATTACAGTTTGAGTTGAACCCGACATAATTCTAACATCCCGACGATCTAGTCGGACTTTTATCGAGTTTAAGTTCAATTAAACTCTGTATAACCACTTAACAATTATCACAGATAATTTCTAATCAGACAAAACATTTTTCCTAGGCTCGTAATAATTTTTGGATAATTATTACCATTTATCAACATTTTTCAATCCTTAAAACCATATTTAAATGAATTAAATACCACATAATACCTTAATCATTAATATTTATTTAATATAAAATATTAATGAAAATCATTACATAATATTATAATATAATTATAATTTATCAAAGTATTTTTAATACCTTAAAATCATATTTATATGATTTTTAAACCATTAAATCCATTATCCGATAATTGCTATTAATATTAAAATATTAATATTTTTATGCCAAATTATCAAAAGTTACATTTTATAACTTAAAATATTTTTATAACACTTAAATTATTTTTATATGATTTTTAAAACATTAATTCTATTTTTCCATAATTTATTTAATATATTTATTAAATAAAATAATTATCATTAATATAAATTATTAATGAAATTCATCACAAAATATCAAAAGTCATCAAAAATAACTTAAATTATTTTCTTTTATCATAATATTATTTTTCATGATTTTTCATGAATTAAAACTATTTTTAAATAATTTATTTAATATTATAATTAAATAAATAAATACCATTTATATTCCAAAAATATTAAATATTTATGAAATATACTTAAAATAATTAAAAACTATTTTTCAGACTTTAAAATAATTTTTCATAATTTATTATGTATTTTTAATAATTAAAAACTAATTTTTTCTAATTTTTAATTAATTTTCTGTAATTTCGGAAATTAAGCGTCGCTAAAGGGGCCCTATAGCGACAGAACCGTCGCTATAGGTGTTCTTGATGTTCTTGATCATGTTCTTCAGCTTCATAGTCAGACTACATGATACCTACTTTGACCGGCTATATTTCTTTGTCTGTCATGATTCTAGGCCATGTTAAATATTGATCGTGTAGTGTTTATGTAATACTACACGAATCAGTCATCAACTATGTCATACAACATCACACTTGGAAGATCTGGGCCTCCAAAATTTCTGACAACACTGTTCTTCATTTTCTGGATTTTCCAGAAAATGAAGAACAGTCGAGGGTACTAGCTTTCGATCCTTATATCTTGGGTTCTGTACTTTTGTTGTGTAATCTAAAGGTTGAATCTTGTAGAAAACATGTCAGTGTACATTTCTATTACATCAGTTCAACATATAAACATCATCAAAGAAAAATCTGGGTCGGTCAAAGTAGACAAGAAAAACTGTTCTTGAACATTTCTGGGTTACCCAGAAATGTTCTTGAGCAGTTTTTCATCCCACGTTTGACCACATATTTTATACGTTTTGGTTACGGATCAAAGTGATCTAAAGCCTTTAACATGTAGTATTCATGTCAGGCTACAACACAAACACAATAACTTATCATAAACACTAAACACTAGCAAGATCTAGAGCCTGCAATCTCGCTGTCAGACAAGATCTGGGTTTCTGGGTTGCCCAGAAACCAGATTTCGTGACTGGTCAATGCCGTTTGACTACAAATATCTCTCACTATACACATGTTCTGAACTTGATACAAATTCCAGATTTAAGACCATACAACATAATCCAAGTACAAACTCTTACAACACAAAAATAATTAACAAGAAAAGATCTAGAGGCCCTGACATTAGGCTGTCAGGCCTTATTTTTTCGGATTCCCAGATTTTATAAAAATGAAATTTCATGAACATTGATGTTATAGATCCATGTTCTATAAACCCAGATCACTTAATAACATCATAATACACCATATTAAACAATCAACAACAACAATTAACACAAGATCTAAGGATTTCTAAGCTAGGGTGTTTATACCTTCTTTGAGCTTTAATCTTGAATCTGATCATCAAGATCTGTTCTTGATGTTATAAGTGCTTGAATATAGACTGGTTTACTTAAAAATTTCAGATTTCTAAGAGAGAGAGAGAGAGAGAGAGTTGTTGTGAGCTTGGGTGCAAAATAAGCAAAAATGCATACTTTTCTCTCTCTCTCTCAATCCTTTTATATTCTACCAATGCAATGTATAATGCTATCTAGCTGCTGAATTAGGCTGAGTTGCTAGGTTTTTAGTTTATACAAAGTCAAGATTAGGTCACCAACTAAAGTGTTGGCCATTTTCACAAGTTAGCTTCCATTATGCAATAAGGGCAATCTTGTCATTTCCTTAAATTTCTAGAAATTGCCTTAGGGTTTAGGGTTTGTTAGGGTTTAGGATTTGGACATTTTAGGGTTTAGGGTTTAACCCTTTAGGGTTTAGGGTTTAACCCTTAAATATTTAGCAACTTGGATTTCTAAGATTTTCTAGTTAAATTTAAAATAGAAAATCATGTTTTCTATATTATAATTAGGGCTTCCTAATTATATCTTAATTTCCTAATCATAAATCAATCTTGCTAATTAGGACTAATTTATCCTAATTAAAATTGCTAATTAAGCCCTTAGGGTCAAATTTGTATATTAGGTTTCAAAACCACATTTTAGGGTTTAAAATAATGTTTCAATTTAGAAATTTAGATTTCCTAATTAGATTAGGGTTTCTAATAACTTGACAATTATGATATATATTTCCTAATTAACATTGCTAATAAAGCAATTAAATCCACCACTGCACAATTAGGGTTCAAAATGGTCATTAGGGTTTTCAACCCATAAATTAGGGTTTACAATAGAAAATAATTTTCTAAAATCGAAATTAAATATTCGTAATTAGATTAGAGTTTTCTAATTACTCATAAATTGAAATAATTAGGATTAGGGTTTCCTAATTAGCATTGCTAATTTTAGAAATTAAATTCACAATTGAGCATTAGGGTTTCTGACGAAATAATTTGGGTTCCAAAAATTGGAAATTAGGGTTTGCTAATTAATTAAGCTTTACCCTAATTAGACTTATAATTTAAATCACTTGAGCATTATAACTCTCAGTTATATTCCCATATTAGGGCTTCATTTTATCAGAATCTGAAATTAGGGTTTTCAGATCTGGTATTAGGGTTTTCAAATAATCAATTAAGATTTTAGATAATTCATTAGGGTTTTCCCTAATTAATTTAATATTATAGGCGTTTAACCTTGTACATACATTGCATTCTCAATCTAGGGTTTTCAATATCCGATTTAGGATTTCGGATTCCCAGAACTGAAACTAGGGTTTCCAGAACCGATTTCTAGGGTTTCTTATTAGACGTTATGGTTTTCTAACTGAACGTTGACGTTCTTAAAATATACATAGGGTTTGACACATACAATTAATCTAGTCAACCCTTGACCATTAACCACATTCTGAACACATACATAACCATAAACACAAAACATATTCTCATAAATCCTTAATCCTGAATAATTCACCTATATCCTTCACCGAATTTTGAAATCCTCAAAATTCTATCCCAATAATATCAAACGCATACACTTATTTTCTGTCTAGGTCTATTATTTGACCTTAAATCAATCATTTAAGATTTTCAAAAATTGTCTAATTTCTTGGGTTGTCATACCTTTCCCCCTGGTTTTGGTACGGGAACAATGTTTGATATCCACTCCGGATATGTAGACACCATGATGATGCCAGCTTGAAATTGTTTCACAATTTCTTCTTTGACCTTTAAACTCCACCCAGGTTTCAATCGCCTGAGTTTTTGCCTGACTGCCTTGAATCCTTTTTTGATGGGAAGGCGATGAAGAACAATGTCAGTGGACAAACCCACCATGTCTTCATGAGACCATGCAAACACATCCTGGAATTGGGTTAATAGTGCAACCATGTCATTCTGTTGATTTATGGTAAGGTCTGAACCAATTTGGATTAGCTTAGGGTTGTCTAAGGATCCAAGATTGAAAGAAGTGGTTTGATCAAGATTGGGTTTGGGTTTGTCTGCGACCCATTCCTTAATCTCCTGAGGTGTTTAAATGTCCTCTTGGATGTCCATCAAGTCTGAGTCCAACTTTGCATCAAAGTTACAGTCCTCGTGGAGAGAAGGCACTTCATCAGCAAGTACATGCACATCTAAATTCAGAGTCCTGAAACAAAAGATGATTTCACTTAATATATGCAACTGTTCGATCATACAGAAGTGTTAGCATGTACTTGATAAAATAACTGCTAGTATTATAAAGGAAAGCAAGTAATTAAAGTTATCTACAGGGCAGAGGGATTTTTCTGCCCATTTTACGCTAGTCAACCAATGCATGGAGTGCTGCTCCAATTGTCGAGGGCAAAGTCCTGATGGACTGCAGTGATGGAAGGATCGTCATTTTCCTTCTTTTCCCGAATGATAACCATGACATCTGGGCAATCATCGTCTGGGGTGTATCTGTTTGTATGTTCATCATGAACAATGACGCGTAGGCCTGCCATCATCAAGGCAATGTCATGTTTATGTTTCTGTTCCTTTTTTTCTGCTTCGGGATCAGGAATCAGCATCTCTTTAGCTTTGATTGGCACTGGTTTAGGAAAAAACATGGCCACGACATGGGCTGGCACCTTTACTGGAGACTGCATTAGCTCATGGGGTAAAGGTATAGAAAATTCGCACGACGGAAGCTTGAAGAACATGTTTGTGCTTATGAGGATTCCTGTGAGTGGAATTGGCAGAATAGCCTAGTTCGGCTGTTCCAATATGACTGTACATTTGAATATGGTGCTTAATACCCTGCTTATCTTTACCAAGCCCTTGTCCAGGTTGATAACCCAATGACATCATTTTTTGAGTGGCCGACATAAACTCGGTAGAAATCTTGGGTATGGGAAGTGGTGCTCCAATAGAATGGTATTGCGTGTTACTCACTTCCAAAGTATGGAAATTGGCCGGTTCAACTTCTGAATTGAAGCTGATGATTGGTAGAGTTCCTTGTTTAGGACAATCCGACTCAGCGTTGACAATGACTAGACTGTTGTTGATAATGTATTTGAGCTGTTGATGTAGCGTAGAAGGAACGGCTCCAGCCATGTGTATCTATGGTTTCCCCAATAGCTGGTTGTATCTTAAGTTTATCTTGAAGACGTGGAAGGATACATTGAATGTATTTGGACCAATCTCAATTGGCAATTCAATCTTTCCGACGACATTTCGTTGGGATCCATCAAAAGCTTTAATAACCGTATAGCTGCTTTGGATCTGCCTGAGATTGACATTTATCTTCACCAAGGTGGCATAAGGACAAATATTTAGAGATAAGCCTCCATCTATTAAAACTCCAGCTAGCATGTACCCGAAAGACAAAACTATAATATGCAATAGCTTGTAATGGCCTGTCCCTTCGGGAGGTAAGTCGTCATCAATGAAGGATATCACATTATTGTTGAAAATGTGATTAACCAAATGTTGAAATTTTTCCACATCCACTGATTTTGGCAAATAGGCTTCTTCTAAAACCTTAAGTAAGATCTTTCGATGATCCTTAGAAGAGAAAACCAAGTCCAGTATTGAAATCTGGTGTGGAGCTTCTCGCGAGCTTAAAACCACTTTGGCTTCATTGTGGCCAATATTGCGTAGGAATTTTTCAATCTTCTTCATGGGCAACTTCCCCTTTGCTTCGCAAGTAGGTTTAATAACCCATTGAGGAAGATATAGTGGATTTTCCTTTGACACTGTAGTAGTATTATGAGACGTGGATCCTTCAGCTTCTCCATAATTCCATGGAACGTTGTGTAAGCTGACAACATGATTTTGTGGTCTGCAAGATAAAGAAATTGGCTCTGGTACGACCACTTTCAAAGGATTGTCAGCTCCTTTGAGTTGAATTAGTTGTATGGGAAATACTTTGACAGTCTCATCATCTACTTCAGATATAACTGCTACTGACCCCTTCCATTTGGTGGGACATGCATTCCCACCCCTGAGTTGTACAGTGTAATCATCTGCTATTTGCAGGACACTGCTATCAATAAGATTCTGAATGAGATGGCGGAGTGCCCAGCATTCTTTTGTGCTGTGACCGCAAGAATGTGAATGATATTGACACATTACATCAGGATTGAACCGTCCTAAACGGGGATTGATTGGAGGGAGAAGGAAGGTAATTCTTTATTCGTTGATCAACATCTGTAATATCTCCTCCATAGATTGACCCAAATAGGTGAATTCCCTCTAATTGGCAAAATCTGAACGGGCTTTAGCATTTGCTCTCTTTGCAACCTTATCCTCCATAGCTTCGCTTTCTGAAGGTGGTGAGGAGGCATTCATAACAAAAGGAAGGAGATAGGCATGCTCCTGCCTGATTAATTGGCGTGTGACTTGATGATGGTGGGTCACCAGTTCTACCAGTTGCTCAATTAGTTTGGAAAGAACTTTTATCTTTTGTTCCATGGTAAACTGGAACTTTTCATAATCCCATTTGTCAACACCATCTTTGATGGGTTGGGATGATTCACTATTAGAATTGGAACCTTGTACAGTGCTCCAACTGATCATGTTGACCTCTTCTTCTTTGTGTTGAGGAAGAGGGTTGTCTTGCACATGAGGTTGATCTGGTTTGGTGACCAAGATCTCACCATTGTCTATTAGATCTTTAATCTTATGCTTCAAGGCCCAACAATCTTGAGTATCATGTCCAGGTGCTCCGACATGATAGACACACTTCCGAGTAACATTAAAACCCCTCCCATTAGGGTTGGCCGGTGGAAGAAGATGTGTAATTTTCTTCTGAGCAGTCAGAAGAGCAAGAATATTCTCGAGCGAGTCCCCTAAGTGTGTGAACGTTCGAGGCCACTTTACTTCTCCACTTTTAGACAATGAAGGGTTTGAAGATTGTGCTGGAAAAGGGGAGTAGTTTCTCCTCTGCACAGGCATGCTTTGATTGACTTTTTATCCTTATAGTATCAAGAAAACATCATCTTCTTTCTTTTTATAAACCCTCCAGGGGTTGTTTCCATAAGATCCGAACTGGATGTGCTCAGCAACAGCTTTAAGAGCGGTTATGTCTTGAATTTTACTGGACTTCAATCCCATTTCAGCCATTTCTCCGTGCTTGATCATTTTAGAGAATGGTTTGTCAATACCAGCTAGAACTCTTTCATAGAAAGGAGCTTCCTGTACATCTATAAAAGTCATGACCATTTCTGATTCCGTCATGGAAGGAATAACTTGAGCAGCAAGGCGCCTCCACCTTTGAGCGTACTCTCTAAATGACTCATTAGACTGTTCCTTGACCTTGGTAATTTGGTACCGGTCAGGAGCCCTCTGAGATTGAAAACTGTATTGAGTAAGGAAGGCGTAAGCCAGCCCTTCCCATGTAACAATCCGGAGAATCCGAATTGTTCAGAATTTAAGATTAAAGAATTAGTTATTAATAAAATGAATTTTTATTAATACTATTTTGTGTTATGTGTTTATTAATCGTTCTATAACCTAGAATGATTATTAATCGGGAGGATTCTGGCTACGAGCTAGACTGAACGAGTAAGAATTTTCAAGACGAAAATAAAAAATTTTCGGAGACAAAATATTTTCTGGGAAAAAGACGAAATATGCACTATTCACCCGACGAAGCCTAAGGGTTAGGGTTTGAATAACATAAGCCTTTTCGAGAGTTCGGTATGTCGAAATGACATTCCGTCGAAAGATTTGATGATAATATATCATGAAAGTTAATTAAGCCGATAAAAGTTTTTCTCGAAAAACGTGCAGAAATCGAATAAAATAAAAATGAAGAAAAGTATTGTTATGTACTTTTCACTCGTTTAGCTACGTTAGGGTAAAACGTGAAGGAAAATGCTTAATGTCAAAAAGTGTTTTTCATTTTTTCGGAAATCCGAAGAATACGTGATATTCAATCGGTAAAGGAAAGACGAAATATCCAAAAATATTTGGATTCCGAGAATCGCAGTTTTTAAAACTGTCGAACGAAACCCGAAAGACGGAACTACGAAACTTAAGGGCTAAGAAAACTTAAGGGCTAAGTTAACTTAGTCCTTAAGTAATGAATAGTAAGGAGGTTAGGGTGTGAAAAGACCAAAATGCCCTTAACCTTGAAAATCTATAAATAGGAAGCTTAATCTCATTTGAATGGGATTTTGAAAATCCTATCATTTGAGAGAGAAAGAGAGAGAGTTTGGATGGAACATGAAAGGGAGAAGAAAGAAGAAAAGTTTTGCTCGTGAGCAAACTTTATCTGATGGAAGGAATTTAAGGATGAACGGTAATCCGTATCCTAGTTTCTTCTAATTTTCTTTAAGTTTAATATGTTCAATACATAACTTAATGAAGATAAGAAGTAGATAATGTTAATAATGAATTCATATAGTTGAATTCATGAGGAAACGAAGAAATAAGAATTAGAAATTTAGTTTATAGATTTCTTAAGGAAGTATAAGATTCGTAAGGATTTTGAGCGATCCGAATGAATCTTACAAATGAGTAGGTCAAATAAGTAAGAAATAATGTTCTATAACATCAAATTCTAAGAAAAAGTGAAATCATAATCCAAAATATCGATTAAAAATGAAGAACGAACAAAGAACACGAAGAACGCGAAGAACACACGAAGAACGTTGTTGATGGACAAATTTAAAACCATCGTAGTGTAATTGTTGTTGATGGAAAAGTCTAAAACCATCGTGTATAAGTTAGATGCTTATTGCTTGGTTAGGAACGTTGGAAACGGTCTTGTAGAATGGATTAGAATTGAGCTATAACGATGTTATGGCGAAAATTTCGTAAAAGAAGATCGAGAATTTGAAAGTTAGTGAATGAACCCGAACGTTTAGAGTTTCATAAGAATGTAAGAGAATGTATAAAACGTGAATCGTAGACTCAAGAACGAATGAGTTCCGAGTTTGGATGACCGAATTACGGACGAACGAAGAACGTTAAAAACGTTAAAATGAACGAAGGGTGAAGATTAAGCCAATTGAATGGCATGTTAATGGATTCAAAACAAAGTTCTATCTGGGGGTAATCGAAGTACGTTAGATAAC
This sequence comes from Panax japonicus, assembly GCA_020205505.1. Classification (NCBI taxonomy): domain Eukaryota; kingdom Viridiplantae; phylum Streptophyta; class Magnoliopsida; order Apiales; family Araliaceae; genus Panax; species Panax japonicus. The sequence goes on from CM035099.1 coordinate 49,270,369, forward strand.
AAAGAAAATGGCTTTGGAACAATCTCGTTCTGAGTTATAACAAAGACGTTATGAGATTTCGAAGTATGCATCTCAGAACGACCAAAGACTTAGAAATTTTTTTGGGAAGAAGGTCTTGCCGCCGCGGTGCCAGTCATGCCTTGATTGGTGGCACTGCAGCGCCAGGCCGGAGGTTCACGTATTGGTAACTCACGCCGCAACACGAGAATCAGTGTTGAAGGTGGCGCCGCGGTGCCAGTGCAGAGCAATGCCAGAAATGAGATTTTTAACTACTCAATTTCTAGGGGATGTTCAAGAAAGAGATACGAACATGTAGTTCAACTAATGTAACACTTACTTGAGTGTTTTAAACCTTTAATGAAGGTTGAATGGAAAGATTAAACGAGATTAAAAGAATGTAATTACGGGTTACGGGACCGATAGCCGGGGACCGTAATCGCAATGAATCGAACGTGAGGGATTGCTATGATTGTGATTCCTTACACGTTGAGTAACGAGGGTAATGAATAACATTTCGATGTTATGTCATAAGTAATGCGAGATGAATGTAAAGAGTATAGACGCTGTGAACGCAACGTTGTTGTGATGAACGATCAGTCTTAGCATACAACGAACCGTATGGCTTTGACATTAGGAAAGAATAATGAACATGGGGTTCAGGTAATAAGATTAATGAAAGCCGAATGTGATTAGGATAATGAAGACCAATGATTAAACCTATGAAAGGTGAAGAGGCTTAATTAAAGACAAGTACGTATAACGTAAAGAAGCCGAGTTAATGTTTATAACTTGGATGACGTTCCTAGTCGAATGAACCGGACGTTGTGAGATAAGAATAAGGTAACGTAAAATGTTTAACGCTATATATGCGTAGAATGAATATTGAATGATCGTTCTGAGTATACAAAAGACTGTATGACTCAGACGATGATGAATGAATCCTGAGGTATGGCATTTAGTTTCCAGAAAGCCATAAGGAATAAGAATTAACTTAACGAATATTATAGTTTAATAGTTCGAGTAAGTTAAGATGAATTTAGGTTCTTGTACAATCGTAACCTTTAATGGTTGACATATGGTAGCTAGGCTAAACAATTCCTTCAGAGAGCGAAGGTATATACAAAACTGGCAACCGATCTAACTCACTGTTATGGGCAGTGTAGACGAGACGGAAACTTGTTTGTTGGTTGTTTGTGGGAAACCACTCAGAGTACCATATGGACTACTAGCAGAGAAGCGATGTGTACTGAGTCCTAGAAGAGTTATAAGAAGAAGATAAGAATGTTAATCATCAAAGATGATGAACGTTTAGAGTAAGACATCTCCGTATGTCATGAAGCCGTAGAATGGTAATGAAAGTTGGTCGCGTAAACTTAGTTTGTAAGAACGTGAACCCTAAGAAGTAAAGTTAAGTAAACCAATGCGTAAGTCAAGTATATGACTAATTGGTGTACGTGTTATTTCCTTATGTGCTGCATAGAAATTGGAATGAGCAGTTCAACGTAAACTATAAGCTGTATCTGTGCATAAGGCAAGTTTCCTAACTTCATTCATATTTTAAATGAATGCTAGTTTCTTAAACTTCTCAGATGTTAAACTTGATAAGTTTTGTCTATGTGCGAATGTGTGATATTTGTACAAGGTGGTAGAATGTACGAGGCCTTGTGCCACAATGTGAACACTTCGGTGTTTCTATGATATGAACTGTTCTGTGATTGAACTGTTCAATAAGAGAATGTTCTATTTATACATGAACCGTTATTGTTAAGTCTGTGTTATTGATTCTAGCCTGACAGAATGTGTATGAAAGATAGTAGAGAATGAAAGTATTTTAAAGTGAATGTGACTAATGTTTTAAAATGATAGGAATTGAGATTATTCCTATTGTTCAAGATGTTTCATAACCTTTGTTCGGTTATCAAAGTTTTAAAGGATGTTAAATTCTTAAAGTTGTTTGTTCAACTGTTAAGACTTGCTGGGCAATTGAATGCTCATACTTTCTTTAAATGAAAAACATTTTCAGCGAACGATATTAATAGAACTTAAGGATCCCGTATAGATCAAGTTGTCGATATCCAGATGAAGTGCCATTCAGAATGTGAATGAGCGAGAAGATCAAGTGAAGACTTATAATGTAGAAATATGAGAATTAAACTATAGAATAGTTTAATGAACGATTATGTATCCTTGGTGGCGGATAAAAGTCACTCTTGCAAGATGTAAAGAATAATGTAATTATCATTATTTGTAATGAGAAAAGCTATAAGGTTTTTCGAACCTGGGATTTGAGAGTGTATGTTGTTATATTTCAGTATATAATGTTGTATGTTGGATGAATGATGTACTCGTGACGTTCGGAATCCGAGTGTGAAGATAGATCAAATTTCGAGGCGTTACATCCCAGCTATGGATCTTTAAATTGTCTAATCTGGTATACCATGAACGGGCTTCTCCAGTCAGACTTTTCTAAAACAGTTGCATTCTAAGCTTTTCATTTTCTACGTAAGACCCAAGTTCTCCAATGAACACTTTTAAATGTGTATAAGGATCCCCTAATCAATCATATTTCTCATAATCAGGGGTCTTGAATTTCTCTGGATAATGAACACCAGGAAATATGCAAAGGTCTGTATATGAAACACTGCCATGTGTTCCAATCCCTTTGAAAACACGAATAATTTCCTCCATTTGAAGGACCTTCTTCCTGATATCACCGTTGTCTAGATCTCTTTTGAGATGGGTGTTTTCAGGGTCTTTGTTGGTTGTATCCAACTGAGGTTCCGGAATTATTTTTTTCCAGACCTTGAACTCCTCCTTGTGTAGGGGATTCTGTATGTGTAGGTATCTCGTACCCTGAGTGGACTGGTGCAATTCTTTCAGTAGAATGGCTAAGTCTGCAATTTGTTTACTTAATTTGTCAAATTCTTCTCGGGAGACAGCATTACACTGGTCAGAAGAAGACAAGATTGCTTCCCTACAAAAGACTTACGTACTTTAGTCTTAGGGTAATGTAAATGTTATCATAACATGTCCGTTTAGGAATTTTATCCTATAAAACCGGTTGTTAATTGATAACATGTCATGCATGCACATATATTCTTCATATTTTCCATTACATATGGATGAACATGGAATAAATTACAAGTAAATGCTTTTACAAGTAATTGAAAAATGGAAAGTATGAAGAGACTTTCCTTCGCGTTTGGTTTATCAGAGGCTGACCTATCTTAGGGTTACTCTCGCAACTTTTTGGCATGAAGGTTCCCAGATCATCGCAATCTACTTGACGGGAAGTTAATCCGGTCGTTTAACTAGAGCAAATCTGAGTGGTGCCTTTCCTGAGCCCCGGGGAATTATTCTTCCCACGAGTCCAGTAATCAAACACCGACAAGATAACCTCCTGGTGGAGGGAGCACACAACATACATTCACATACAACGTGTCTCACCGTTTATACAAAATGATGACATGTGTGAAGCACTAATATCATAGATAGATATTTAGCAGTGCAGTAATTAAGATGCATTTGTACACATTCATAATAAATGTAAATGCAACATTCACACACAAGCATATAACAATTTTGAAAAGCTTGTAAAAGCGGCTTAAGCCCTCTTACTGGAGTCCCCAGCAAAGTCTCCACCTGTCAACATCGGGATTTTTGAGTGTCCTTTTTCGTTACTTGTTCCTTGGTGTTCTCATGTTAATGTGAGATTTGTTTGAAAAAATAAGTGAAAAAGGTTCGACATGTATAATGTCGACGATTTGACTTTAATAGTCGCCAATTGGTGTATTTAACTGGTTCCACCAATGTAACCGAAAAGGTTTGCACATTGACGCAGTGATTTGACACTGCTAGACGGGTCTGTGAAACCGAGATTCATCTTGGGTCTGGGGGCTTGATTATGCGGAGGGAAGGTGTTAAGAACCCCCCCGACATCCGTGATACCACGGTGACCGCCACTTTTCAAAGAAATTGTTATATGAATGTGTGTGTGTGTGTGTGGATCAATGTGCAATTATTTGAAAGTAGTGCGAGGCCTCGTTCGCACCAATATACATAAGGTTTGAATTTTATAGAAAAAATCAGTTTTAACCAAGATATATCAATGAAGTTTTGTAAAAGAAGTTTTTCAAACCCTGTGCTCAATAGGAATTGAGACATTTTCATACTTCCATTTTATTATTAAATGTTTGGCTTGTTTGCTTTTATTTTCGAGATGCGAATCATTCTCGAGAAAATAATATATAGCAGTGCCGAACTTCTCATGGGCATGACAACCATCCAAGAAAATTCAGACACTGTAAAATAATGTACAAGCTGCTTACAGCTGAAAAATATGTCCATCATGGAAACCGAATCTAGATTCAGTAGACTGAATTTATGATCACATGATTCCTAGGCTCACATGATACTGCAATTTTATAGAAAGTAGTAAGCAGTTATATATATATATATATATATATATATATATATATGAGTTGTAAATATATATATACTGTGACGCCCCCAAAATTAGGTATACATCACCCATCTTGAGTCGTCAGATACATGGTACAGAATTCAAATACAACTTTCTAATACCACTGTCGTGTATAATACGACAAAATACAATTGTGAGTTTGAATACAATAATTGTCTACTAGAGATCATACAAACTCAAAAGGAGTCCTCAATACAATTATTGTCACACTATTTAACAGAATAATGAGGACTACTAATACTATTCTCTGGTCCATCACTCCGTTTCCCAACTCGTCCCAGCTATATTCTCATTTCCTGAAGAGAACAGTGAAAGAAAGGGTGAGCTTAACTAGCCCAGTAAGAAATATTATGACTAAGATAATGCAAAATAAATTATCATTAGCCTTCAACAGTGTTGAACTGAAAAAATATAATAAACATCGAGTTTAACTACAGCAGAATCAGCAATCCATTAAAAGAGTCAAGTAGAAAATAAAATCTACTATCTTTTATGATTTAAAAAGTTTTTCATCACTGTTATAGCTGAGACTCAGCTTAATAAATATTCCACATCATCTAATCACCCCTGCACTACGGCCAAGGATATTCTTTAGTATCATGACCACAATTATTCATGCACTACGGCCAAGAATATTTGTGTATTCATTAATGGTCATGATCATGCCAACAACTGTCCATCAATGCACTACGGGCCAATGAGGATTTTTAATTTTTACATCATTTATAATATTACGGTCATGATTACACCGAATAATCCCTGGTCATAATCATACCAAGTCCATCTATGTACTACAGGCCACAGATGACTTTCAAAAAAATATAAATATGAGGATGATGACAATGATATAAGAATTCAATAAAACAAGTTCAAGAATTATTTTATCCAGGAATTATTAACGTCCAAATTGTCAACACGATACTGTTTTGTGGTGTAAAATTCAAGAATGCTCAAAAGAATATTTCCATGAAAAGATACTGGATGAAGCGCAAATATCAAGGATATTCCACTAATTTCATGGAGTATAAAAGTCAAAGTTTTATCTAACTGAGTATAATAAAGAATGGAATAACAAAAGAAATCACCATGCATGCGATAGACCGCACAGACAGGTTATTCCAGCAGAATAATAATAACGGAACCAGGTTAGGTGAAATTCACACCGACAGGATGTTCCAACAGAATAATAAATAACGGAACCAGGTCCGGCATAAAACGCACAGACAGGATATTCCAACAGAATAATAAAGAATGGAACCAGGTCCGGCGTAAAACACACAGACAGGATGTTCCAACAGAATAATAATAAAGACAGAACCAGGTCCGGCGTATAGCACAGACAGGATATTTCGACAGAAATATAAAGACAGAATAGTAAATGGATGTCACCAAGTATAGGGTATTCCGCGTATACAGGTTATTCCAACAGAATAATAATGAATGGAATAACATAAGGATTTCACCAAGTATAGGGTATACCGCGTATACAGGTCATGTATAGGGTATGCCACTTTTACAGGTTATTCCAACAGAATAACAAAGAATGGAATAACATAAGTTCTCTTCAAGAAGAAAGAATAACACCCCTTACCTTATTAGGAGATTGAATACTGCAGTAGTGTAGTAACCGAATACTCTTCTTCTTTCTCTCTTATTCTCTCTATACTTTCTCTCTCTATAGCTTGAACGAATTCATGAAAAATAATGAAGCCCTAGGCCTCTATTTATAGAAGATTTATTACTATATACGAAAGTATTTACTATTTACAAAGGTAATTACTATTGACGAAGGTAATTACTATTTACGAAGGTAATTACTATTTATGAAGGTAATTACTATTTAAGAAGGTAATTACTATTTACGAAGGTAATTACTATTTACGAAGGTAATTATTATTTACAAAGGTAATTAATATTTATGAAAGAGACTCTTAGATGATGACATATGGCCCCCCATAAATAATTAAACTTAACAAACGTCTAATAATAGACTCTTTATATACATCAAGGATTGAATAAAATTTACCAGAAATCATTTTATTTTTAATCAACACATATTTAATCTTTCAACAATTATTAATCAGTTATAACTTGTCGTCTTAATTATTGTTTAAATAATATAACATATTATACAGATGATACTGTGACAATAGTTGAATCAATAATATAAGAGATATGATGCAGCAATTACTGTAGCAATAATTGAGTATAGCTGAGTGACTTCTCACGTAAGCATCAATAATCAAAACCGTGTGCTACTATGCAGCAACGCGTATTACTGTACTTTTACTACCGAGTAGTTCAACAGTTTTAACGGTAACACCTCCGCCGTTATTTTATAAAAAGATAATTTTGTCGTTTTCTAACTACGACAATACTTTCGTTGTGGGGTCCACCAATGATTGTGCCGTCGTACGAATATTCCCCGACAAAAAGAATATTCCCCGACCAAACGAATATTTTATAACGTATTTTGCAAAATTTATAAATATTACCCACAACTATAACATTATATCAAATTTATTCCATAATATTTAAAAATAATAATTATAAAAATTCATCTTTATTTATAAAAACTGGGGTCTTACAACCTCCCCTTCTTATGAAATTTTGCCCTCGAAATTAGGGTACGTACCTGGTATGTCGAAGAGGTAAGGATACCTTGATTTCATTTCTGATTCTAACTCCCAAGTCATTTCCTCAACATCGTGGTTTCTCCACAAAACTTTGACTTGAGGTATAACCTTGGAGCGTAGAATATGTTCCTTCTTATCCAAGATTTGAACAGGAATCTCTTCATACGTCAAATCTTCTACTATTTCGTCCGGTTCTAACTCAATAATGTGGTTCGGGTCTTTCACATATTTACGTAACATGGATATGTGAAAAACGTTATGAACACGAGACATACTTGGCGGTAAAGCGAGTCTATAGGCTACAGTTCATATTCGATCGAGGATTAAAAATGGACCGATGAATCGAGGATTGAGTTTTCCTCTCTTTCTAAATCTTGTAACTCCTTTCCATGGAGTAACACGTAACAACACATGATCTCCTATATTGAATTCCACGTCCTTTCGATGAAGATCAACATAACTCTTTTGTCGACTTTGTGAGGTTTTTATACGTTGTCAGATCGTTTGAATCTTTTCCGTAGTCATACGTACCAACTCCGGTCCCAACAACGTTGTTTCACCCACCTCATCCCAGCATACTAGAGAACGACACTTTCTTCCATACAACGCTTCGAATGGAGCCATGCCAATACTTGCTTGATAACTGTTGTTGTAGGAAAACTCCACCAATGGTAAGAACTTGTCCCAACTTCCCTTGAAATCAAGGACACAAAGTCTTAATAGATCTTCGAGAGTTTGAATAGTCCTCTCCGACTGTCCGTCCGTCTAAGGATGATATGCCGAGCTAAATCGTAAGTCTGTGCCCATAGCTTTTTCCAAATTAACCCAAAATCGTGAAGTAAATCTTGGGTCTCGATCAGAAACTATGGATACCGGCATACCATGCAGTCTTACAATCTCGTTTATGTACATACGAGCAAGACGTTCAAGTGTATAAGTTTCTCGTATCGGTAAGAAATGAGCAGACTTGGTCAATCTATCAACAATGACCCAAATCGCATCTATGCCTTGAGAAACCTTAGGAAGACCGGTAACGAAATCCATGGTAATGTGCTCCCACTTCCATTCTGGAATTTCAAGTGGTTGCAATGGACCTTTTGGTACTTGATGCTCCGCTTTAACTCGTTGACAAGTTAGACACCTTGAGATAAACAACGCTATCTCTCTCTTCATATTGCTCCACCAAAATGTATGACGAATATCATGATACATTTTGGTACTCCCAGGATGGATTGCAAACGGTGTATTGTGCGCCTCCATCATGATTTTATACTTTAAATCAGGGTCGTTAGGAACACAAAGTCTGGAGTTGACTCGAAGTATTCCTTCTTCATCGATTCTTGCTTCCGGCATAGCACCCTCTTGCACTTTCTTCCTCATACGCATCAGCTCCAGGTCTGTAGCTTGAGCAGCTTTAACTTTATCGATTAAAGTCGGTTCTACTCGTATATTCGCCATCGTCACATGTGTCCCTGGAGTCTTTAACTCTATCTCCATCCTTTGCAAGTCACACAAAATGGGCCCTTGCGTTGACAATATCGCACTCGTACTTGCATGTGATCTTCTACTCAATGCGTCAGCTACCACGTTTGCTTTTCCAGGATGGTATTGGATGGTATGATCATAATCTTTCAACAGTTCAAGCCAACGTCGTTGTCGCATGTTGAGTTCCTTTTGAGTGAAGAAATATTTGAGGCTTTTATGATCCGTAAAGATCTCCACTTTCTCCCCATACAAGTAATGCCTCCAAATTTTAAGTGCAAAGACAACAGCTGCTAACTCTAGATCATGAGTAGGATAATTCTTCTCATATTCTTTGAGTTGTCGCGAGGCATAGGCTATGACTTTTCCATGTTGCATAAGAACACATCCCAGCCCTTTGCCCGAAGCATCACTGTAGATGACAAATCCCTCCGAGCCAGATGGTATTGTCAGAACAGGTGCTGAAATGAGTCTCCTCTTGAGTTCTTGAAAACTCTTCTCACATTCTTTGCTCCAATCGAACTTTGTATCTTTCCGAGTCAGCTGAGTCAATGGAGTAGCGATTCGAGAAAATCCTTCCACGAATCTCCGATAATAACCAGCTAAACCGAGAAAGCTACGTACTTCGGTTACTGATTTAGGTTGCTCCCAGCTTTGAATAGCTTCAATCTTTGCTGGGTCAACAGATATTCCATGACTTGATACCACGTGCCCAAGGAATGCTACTTCCTCAAGCCAGAACTCGCATTTCTTCAACTTGGCATAAAGCTTATATTCACGAAGCTTTTGGAGTGTCAGCCTCAAGTGTTGCTCATGATCTTCACGGCTTTTGGAATAAATAAGGATGTCATCAATAAAGACGACCACAAAGTGATCCAAATATTCCTTGAATACTCGGTTCATCATATCCATGAAGGCAGCAGGAGCATTAGTCAATCCAAAGGACATGACTAGGAATTCATAATGCCCGTACCGAGTTCTGAAAGCCGTCTTTGGAATGTCATCGGTTCTAATCTTCAATTGGTGATACCCGAACGAAGATCAATCTTTGAAAAGAATTTGGCTCCTTGCAACTGGTCAAACAAGTCATCAATATCGTGGCAATGGATACCTATTTTTGATGGTGACATGATTCAACTCCCGATAATCAATACAAAGTCGCATACTCCCATCTTTCTTCTTCACGAATAGAACAGGAGCACCCCAAGGAGAAGTACTAGGACGAATAAAGCCAATGTCTAACAATTCCTGCAGTTGGGTTTTTAACTCCTGAAGTTCAATAGGAGCCATTCGATATGGGGCTTTAGAAATGGGTTTTGTACCGGGTTCAAGGTCGATACAAAATTCAATCTCACGCTCTGGGGGTAGGCCAGGAAGTTCTTCGGGGAATACGTCAGGAAATTCATTAACAATAGAAATATCGTTCAAAACTGACGTATTTTTGTTTAAATCTGTGACATGAGCTAAGAAAGCTTGACATCCGTTTTTCAATAAACGAATAGCTTTATGGCTTGAGATGACCGTGATTGATTTTAATGGTTTGGTCGCTTGAATTCGCATAATAGGTTGATTAGGAATATGAAAGCTAACAACCTTATGGAAACAATCAATTTTTGCATGATGAGTAGTTAACCAATCAATCCCTAGAATCACGTCAAATGCAAGTATTTTCAATGAAATAAGATCTACAGGTAATGTGAGGGTACCGATTTGAACCAAACAAGACTTATAAACAGTGGATGTAATGAAGGTTTCTCCCAACGGAGTTTCCACAGATAAGTCAAAGTCTAATTTCTCCTGGAGTCAAATTTAATCGATGAGCGCAAGTAGGAGAAATAAAAGAATGGGTAGAACCGGTATCAAATAAAGTATAGACTTCGTTAGAGTTTATGATAAGCTTACCCGTGATGACCTCATTCGGGTTCCTTGCTTTCTGGGAGGTCACAACAAACGCTCTCCCTTGCACTACCGGCTTTGACCTTTCTGGGACGGCCTTTGGTGCCTCCATCCTAGCTGAATTTGTCTTTGGTAAACGACAAAATCGGGCTAAGTGACCTTCTCTTCCACAATTATAACATGCTTTGGACGGCATCGCACAATTTGGACTGATGTGTCCCTCCCCTCCGCATTTGAAGCATATGATAGGTGGTCTTTCTCCTTCCTTAACAACGGGTGCTGGTGCTGACGTCTTTCCATCATTGTTGAATCTCCTCTTCTTGAAATGTCCATTCTTATTGTTTTGGCCCTGATTACCACCGAAGTGGTTACCATTTCTGGCTTGCTGATTCCCTCCACGCTTGTTGTCACCGCTTCGATGACCACTCTCGCTGGTATTATAATTTTGCCGGCTGCTCTCTTTAGTTGAGTTGACTCGTTATCGCGCTCCACTAACTGAGCCCTATTTACAACATCTGAATACAAACACAGTTTATGAGAAATAAGATGTTGACGTATCTCCGGCTTCAAACCTCTTAAAAACATTCGCGCCATTCTCTCTTCATTATCCACCTAAGTGGGACGCAAACCGTGATAACTCTGCAAATTTTGCCTCGTATTGCGACACGGTCATATTATTTTGTTCCAACTTAATAAACTCCACCTCCTTCATGTGGCGAATACTTTCGGGAAAGTATTTGTCATTGAACAGCTCCTGGAACTTCTCCCAAGATATCTTCAGTACAGCAGGTTGAGTACGTTTTACCGATTCCCACCAGTAATCTGCCTCTCCGCGCAACATAAAGGCGGCAAAGGGAACCTTTTGCTCCTCGGAGCATCCCAAGACATCAAATATCTTGGTCATCTGCTTTATCCATGTTTCCGCCATAAGTGGTTTTGGCTCTCCCTTAAACTCCGGTGGTCCCAGCTCCTTGAATTGTTTAGCGGTGACCGCCCGAGAGTTTCCCGTGTTTCCATCTACGTGTTGGACAGGAGTTCGCTCTCGCCTGCTGTTGCATGAATTGCATAAAGCCTCTGAACATTTGATCATTCATCATTTGGTCAGTGTTGTTGTTTGCATGAGGATTGTCGCCTTCCTGATGCACATTATCCTGATTATTGATATGTGGTGAATCAACAATCGCCTGTGCTCCATTGCTATTCTCAACATTTTCAGATGTCATTTTCAGATACTGCCAGAAAAAAAGGTTAATTGATATGTAACATATATCCCTATACTTCTGACCAACCAATTAAATAGCAAATAAACTTAGGTAGGTCATACTAGCGAAGGAATTCCCCGTCTCTCCCCTCCTAGTACTATTCTCACATCTTAGCCAGGGATCATATCCCTAAGCTCTGATACCAACTGTGACGCCCCCAAAATTAGGTATACATCACCCATCTTGAGTCGTCAGATACATGGTACAGAATTCAAATACAACTTACTAATACCACTGTCGTGTATAATACGACAAAATACAACTGTGAGTTTGAATACAATAATTATCCACTAGAGATCATACAAACTCAAAAGGAGTCCTCAACACAATTATTGTCACACTATTTAACAGAATAGTGAGGACTACTAATACTATTCTCTGGTCCATCACTCCGTTCCCCGACTCGTCCCAGCTATATTCTCATTTCTGAAGAGAACAGTGAAAGAAAGGGTGAGCTCAACTAGCCCAGTAAGAAATATTATGACTAAGATAATGCAGAATAAATTATCATTAGCCTTCAACAGTGTTAAACTGATAAAATACAATAAATATCAAGTTTAACTACAGCGGAACCAGCAATCCATTAAAAGAGTCAAGTAGAAAATAAAATCTACTATCTTTTATGATTTTAAAAGGTTTTTCATCATCTGTTATAGCTGAGACTCAGCTTAATAAATATTTCACATCATCGAATCACCCCCGCACTACTGCCAAGAATATTCTTTAGTATCACGACCACAATTATTCATGCACTACGGCCAAGAATATTTGTGTATTCATTAATGGTCATGATCATGCCAACAACTGTCCATCAATGCACTACGGGCCAATGAGGATATTTAATTTTTGCATCATTTGTAATATTACGGTCATGATTACACCGAATAATCCCTGGTCATAATCATACCAAGTTCATCTATGCACTACAGGCCACAGATGACTTTCAACAAAATATAAACATGAGGATGATGACAATGATATAAAAATTCAATAAAACAAGTTCAAGAATTATTTTATCCAGAAATTGTTAACGTCCAAATTTTCAACACGATACTGTTTTGTGGTGTAAAATTCAAGAATGATCAGAAGAATATTTTCATGAAAGGATACCGGATGAAGCGCAAATATCAAGGATATTCCACTAATTTCATGGAGTATAGAAGTCAGAGTTTTATCCAACTGAGTATAATAAATAATGGAATAACAAAAGAAATCACCATGCATGCGATAGACCGCACAGACAGGTTATTCCAGTAGAATAATAATAACGGAACCAGGTCAGGTGAAATTCACACCGACAGGATGTTCCAACAGAATAATAAATAATGGAACCAGGTCCGGCGTAAAACGCACAGACAGGATATTCCAACAGAATAATAATAAAGACGGAACCAGATCCGGTGTAAAACACACAGATAGGATGTTCCAACAGAATAATAATAAAGACGGAACCAGATCCGGTGTAAAACACACAGATAGGATATTCCGACAGAAATATAAAGACAGAATAGGAAATGGATGTCACCAAGTATAAGGTATTCCGCGTATACCGGTTATTCCAACAGATTAATAATGAATGGAATAACATAAGGATTTCACCAAGTATAGGGTACACCGCGTATACAGGTCATGTATAGGGTATGCCACTTTTACAGGTTATTCCAACAGAATAACAAAGAATGAACATAAGTTCTCTTCAAGAAGAAAGAATAACACCCCTTACTTTATTTAGGAGACGGAATACTGCAGTAGTGTAGTAACCGAATACTCTTCTTCTTTCTCTCTTATTCTCTCTATACTTTCTCTCTCTATAGCTTGAGCGAATTCGTGAAAAATAATGAAGCCCTAGGCCTCTATTTATAGAAGATTTATTACTATTTACGAAAGTATTTACTATTTACGAAAGTAATTACTATTTACGAAGGTAATTACTATTTACGAAAATAATTACTATTTACGAAGGTAATTACTATTTACGAAAATAATTACTATTTACGAAGGTAATTACTATTTACGAAAATAATTACTATTTACGAAGGTAATTACTATTTACAAAAGTAATTACTATTTATGAAAGAGACTCTTAGATGATGACATATGGCCCCCCATAAATAATTAAACTTACCACAACCGTCTAATAATAGACTCTTTATATACATCAAGGATTGAATAAAAATTACCAGAAATCATTTTATTATATTTTTTTAATCAACACATATTTAATCTTTCAACAATTATTAATCATTTATAACTTGTCGTCTCAATTATTGTTTAGATAATATAACATATTATACAGATGATACTGTGACAATAATTGAATCAATAATATAAGAGATATGATGCAGCAATTACTGTAGTAATAATTGAGTATAGCTGAGTGACTTCTTACGTAAGCATCAATACCGTGTGCTACTATGCAACAACGCGTATTACTGTACTTTTACTACCGAGTAGTTCAACAGTTTTAACGGTAACACCTCCGCCGTTATTTTATAGAAAGATAATTTTGTCGTTTTCTAACTACAACAATACTTCCGTTGTGGGGTACACCAATGATTGTGCCGTCGTACGAATATTCCCCGACCAAACGAATATTTTATAACAAGTTGCGTACTTTGCAAAATTTATAAATATTACCCACAACTATATATTTTATCAAATTTATTCCATAATATTCAAAAATAATAATTATGAAAATTCATCTTTATTTATAAAAACTGGGGTCTTACACTATTTCCCTGTTATCCCCGCTTGACCCAGCTACACTCTTATTACCTAAAAGGAATTGTGAAGCAAAAGGGTGAGCACAACTAGCCCAGTAAAGAATATCATAACTAAAGATAATTAAATTATCAATAGCTTTTGTCAATAATAAATCAGAGATTTAGAACATATGGTAGATAATAAAACTTTTCAACCATAATTTCAGCGAAATCAACAATCCATTAGAAGAGTCAAGTAGAACATAATGTCTACTTTCTCCTCCAAATTAAAAGTCCATCGTTAATATTTCATTCCTGTAATACTGATCAACAGTTCTTCGTTGTACCGAAGACAAAGAGAACTTTCATCACCTGTCTTCACCTGAACCACTAAAGATTTTAATTAAGTTCACAATTCATATTTATAAATTATAATCATATAAATCAACAGTTTCTCCTTGCCACAAAGGATTAATAAAATGTTTACTCAATATCCTTACCCCAAAGGCTGAAGATATTCAAATGTAATAACAATGATCATACCAATCAGTTGTCTATCTTTGCACTATGGGCCAAAGATATTCAACTATAAAACCAATGGTCCTGATCATACCAATCAATTGTCTGTCAGTGCACTACGGCCAAAGACATTCAACTGTTAACTAATGGTCATGATCGTGCCAATCACATCATTGAATTATCCATGCACTACGGCTAAGGATATTCGTTATTATCACTAGTGGTCATGATCATGTCATACACCTGTCCATCTTCGCACTACGGGTCAAAGCTATCAAACAACAGATCATCTTTGCACTACATGCCAAAGATATTCAATAACATATCATCTTTGCACTACAGGCCAAAGACATACAACTGTAAAACTCATAACCAACAGTATAATAAAGAATGGAATAATAAAAGAATTTCACCATGTATGCAGTACTTCGGATAGACAGGTTATTTCAACATAATAATAAAGAATGGAATAATAAAAGAATTTCACCATGTATGCAGTACTTCGCATAAACAGGTTATTCCAACATAATAATAAAGAATGGAATAATAAAAGAATTTCACCATGTATGCAGTACATCGTATAGACATGTTATTCTAACATAATAATAAAGAATGGAATAACTAAAGAATTTCACCATGCGTGCGTAATCCATACAGACAAGTTATTCCAACAAAATAATAAATGCAGAATAATAAATAATAGAACCAGGTCCGGCGTAAAACGCACAGACAGGATATTCTGACAGAATAGTAAAGAATGAAATAATAAATAATGGAATAACAACAGACTTCACCAGGTATACGGTAATCCGCGTATACATGTTATTCCAACAGAATAATAAAGAATGGAATAACAACAGACTTCACCAGGTATACGGCAATCCGCGTATACAGGTTATTCCAACAGAATAATAAATGCGGAATAATAAATAATGGAATAACAACAGACTTCACCAGGTATACGGTAATCCGCGTATACAGGTTATTCCAATAGAATAATAAAGAATGGAATAACAACAGACTTCACCAGGTATACGGTAATCCGCGTATACAGGTTATTCCAACAGAATAATAAAGAATGGAATAACAACAGACTTCACCAGGTATACGGTAATCCGCGTATACAGGTTATTCCAACAAAATAATAAATAATAGAACCAGGTCAGGTGAAATTCACACCAACATGATATTCCGACAGAATAATAAAGAACGGAATAATAAAAAAAATTCACCAAGTATGTGGTACTTCGCATAAACAGGTTATTCCAACAAAATAATAAAGAATGGAATAACAGAAGAAGATCACCAAGTATTGGGTAAACCGCATATACAGGTCATTCCACCAAGTATAGGGTAAACCGCGCATACAGGTTATTCCAACAGAATAATAAAGAATGGAATAACAGAAGAAGATCACCAAATATTGGGTAAACCGCATATACAGGTCATTCCACCAAGTATAGGGTAAACCGCGCATATAGGTTATTCCAACAGAATAATAAAGAATGCAATAAAAGAAGTTCTCTTCATGAATACGAAAGAATAACACCCCTTACGGGTATGATAAATAATATCCCTTACCATAATAATATCCCTTTACCTTTCAAATAAGAGTATTCTAACTAGTAGGGCGAGGATATACTCGAAGAAAACTTGCAATACTCTCAAAGTTTTCTTAAACTCTAAAGAAATACGCTCAAGATTATAGAAGAAGAATTCTCTCTATAGTTTCTCTTTTTAGATTTTAAGTGAATTCGTAAGAAATAATGAAAGAATGAGCTTCTATTTATAGAAGAATGAAATGAATAGTAACCAACCCATAATATTATATATTCTATTTTATATAAAAAGATTTTTACTATGCAAATACTATGCAGGCACTATGCAAATATTATACATAATAAAATATAATATATTCTATTTATAAAATAACTTTAATAAAGTATTCTGTTATATATAAAAAGCTTTTCTGTTATAATTTCAACCAACGGTCTGAAAAATTAGTACATCTCTTCATGGAATAATATTGTACCCAAAAATGAGTTGGACCGAAAAGAAATATATTTTGTTCGGGTGAATAATATCCTGTGAATAGTAACTCATGAATAGTAACTCATGAATAGTAACTTGTGAATAGTACTCTGACACAAAAAGTGTCCCAAATACCCGAGTGAATAATACTAGAGTGAATAGTAACTGGGTATTTTATGACAACTTGTCTACTTTGAAAAATTTTCACATATCACCCTTAACTTTAACCTTTTATCAATTTAACCATTCACCAAAATAGAAAAATTGAATAATTTTATTTCATAAAATTAGGGGTCTCACAACCGTTCTATTCCCCTGTTACCCCCGCTTGACCCATCTACACCCTTATTACCTGAAAGGAATTGTGAAACAGAACGGTGAGCACAACTAGCCCAGTAAAGAATATCATGACTAAAGATAATTAAATTATCAATAGCCTTCATCAATAATAAATCAGATATTTAGAACATATGGTAGATGATAAAAAAAATTCAACCATAGTTGCAGCGAAACGAGCAATCCATTAGAAGAGTTAAATAGACCATAAAGTCTATTATCTTCTCTATGTTAAAAATCCACCAACAATGTTTTATCCCTGTAACATCAATCAATATTTCTGGTCCACAATCATATGAATAACTCATAATCATAATTGTGATTCTAAATTTCTCTTCGCATCCAGGACGAAGATAATTTTCATCAAATGTCTTTACCTGAAACATCAAAGATCATGGTTATACCAACTCACAGTTCATGTTCATAATCATACTAATAAATTCATCTTTGCACTACGGTCAAAGATATTCGTCAACAGTTCATCTTTGCACTACTAGCCAAAGATATTCAACAACATGTCATCTTTGCACTACAGGCCAAAAATATTCATCAACAATTCATCTTTGCACTACAGGCCAAAGATATTCCTCAACAGTTTATTTTTGCACTACAGGCCAAATATATTCATCAACAGTTCATATTTGCACTACAGGCCAAATATATTAATATCTCAAAGAAATATATAATCATTTCAGAATTTATATAAACAATAATTATAACCATGTTGATTATTTCACCTTTGCACTTAAGCTAAAGATATTCAATTATAAATTCAATGATCATGATCATACCAGTCAACAATTCAACTTTGCACTACTGGCCAAAGAGAACCCATAGTCATGATCATACCAAAAATTTACTCATCTTTACACTCAAGTCAAAGAGAAATATCATCATTAGGTTATAAAAATGTTATATATGATAATAAAAATAATATGATCAATATATAGTTTTAATCTCAAGAGTAATATTCATAAATCAACTATAATTTGGTTAAAAAAAGAAACCAATTTTGTCATGAATTGTAACTCGTGAATAGTAACTTCATGAATAGTAACTCGTGAATAGTAAACCCCGACACAAAAAGGTAGAAATTCCACAATAAAATCCATACCAATATTTTGATATAATGATATTGAAATAACATTTCTTAAACTTATAAACAATTTATTTTAATTGTTTACACTTTACTAAATAATGCATTTAATCATTCTAAAATGCCAAACTCATAAGATTTCATCACCAATAATCAAAACCCTCATCAAAAATCTACATATACCTCATATAGGATTCTCAAGCCATAAAATCTTATTTTCCAATTTTTTTCTTCACATAACATATTTAATTCATTTATTCATAACTAGTCAATTTTCATAAAAAATACCAAATCAGTCCCAAAAATATTTCTTTTCTGAGATTTAGCATAATATAGTCCCATATTGAACTTATATTTTTCTCAGAATTTTTAAAATTCATTTACTATTTTTTATATGGCCAAAACCGCCGAATATTTAGACATTTATTACAAATTTTACTTTTATCTAAAAATTCCGAAATTCACAGAGTACACTGATATTATATAGATGTACTCCCAATAAAAATTTCATTAATTTTGGAGTTAACCACAAGGAGTTATAAGCGGTTACTTTTAAAATAGTCTTTTCTCATAAAATTCATAACTCTTAATCTATATATCCAAAAATCACCATTTTTGGACACAATCAATAAAACTCATCAAAATATTATTTCAAATTTTTTCAGAATTTTCTGAAGGTCGGAAGAAGTACGAACTGAAAAAACATAATAACCCTTAAAATCCCTTATCTCAAAAGAGCAGTACTTCTGACTTGAATATCGGATATAACGCTGAGCAACACTCAAAATATCTAAATACTCACAAAAATATGCTTGATAATATAGAGAGAAAAAAAACTTATTTCTGGTGTGATTAAATGCTAGAACGCCATAGGAGACTAAAATAATAAAATATATTATTTTATTTCTTCTTTTCTACGCATGCCCACATGTTTGATCAGCCACCAGCCATCTTTGAACAAAGCTAGCAACCCACATATATTAAAACACAAGTGGGTCCCACCCATAAATTAATAAAAATTATTTTATTTTCTGAAACATTAATAATTCATAGAAAATAGCCCGGTTATCAGAAAAATACGATTTTTATGTCCATTCTGCCTGAAATCGAATTCTTTACAACTTTGTAGCTTTGAGTTTTTCCAAATTCTAAACCGAAAATATTCGAAATCCATAAACGGATGATTTTTAATACCTCCACACCGACAAAATACTGATAAAATACCTCAGCATTAATTCCTTTATTTTTATCCACATAAAAATAAATATATCCATCATTTATATCCACATCAAATAAATATTTCCTTATCATATAAATCAATAATTATTCCCAAATAATATTACAGAATCACAATTATGACAATCAGGCCGTTCACAGGAAAGAGGGGGCTTTCCAATAAGAATTTCTCCTTACTGGCGCGCAATTAGGTGACCAAACCTCTCCTTGACAGAACATTCTAGACATTGCCAATAATGCTATCTAATAATATTATTTAAATAATATGAATTATTGATCTGATAATGGAGATACTGTGCAGTGACAATTATTGAAACAACAATAATATAAAATATCAACGCAGCAATTATTGAATCAATAAAATAAAACATTGAACATTAATTACTGTAACAATTATTGAGTAGTGTCTTCTTACATAAGAATCAATAATTCAAAAATACCGTGCAATACCGTGTGCTACTGTGCAATAACGCGTATGACTGTATTTTCACCACTGGGTATTCCAACAGTGTTAACGGTAACAACTACGACTTTATTTATAAAAACTCAATTTTTGTCGTTTTCTTCATCCGAAAGTTATTCGTTTTGGGGCCCACAAATGGCTGCGCCGTCATACGAATATTTCCCGACAGAAAGAATATTCCACGACCAAAAGAATATTTCCCGACAACAATGAATATTTTATAACCACTTGCTTATTTTGAAAAGAATTTCATATATCACCCTTAACTTTAACTTGTTATCAATTTAACCATTTACTGAATAGTAATTATAAGAAAAATTGAATACTTTTATTTCATAAAATTCGGGGTCTTATAATTAAATCAATAATTGAGACGACAATGTTATTCATATTATTATTTGCAATATTGACAATGTCTAGAAGTTCTGTTAAGTAGAGGTTTGGTTACCTAATTGCATGCCAATAAGGAAAAATCCTTATCAGAAAGCCTCCTCTTTCCTGGGAACAACCTGGTTGTTAAATATTGTGAGTTATAATATTAGTGATGAGTAATTGTTGAAGTATTAAGAATGTGTTTATTGAAGATAAGTGAATTACAAAAGTTAGAGGGGAATAATGCAAACTTGGAAAACTTTAGGGGTACCAAAGTGTAATAAGTTAAATCAATCTGGACCGTCGGTGGTGGTTTTAATAGTAAATCAATCTGGACCGTCGGTGGTGGTTTTAATAGTAAATCAATCTGGACCGTCGATAGTTGTTTTAATAGTTAATCAATCTGGACCGTCGGTGGTGGTTTTAATAGTAAATCAATCTGGACCGTCGGTGGTTGTTTTAAAAGTAAATCAATCTGGACCGTCGGTGGTGGTTTTAAAAGTAATCAATCTGGACCGTCGGTGGTGGTTTTAAAAGTAAATCAATCTAGACCGTCGGTTGTGATTTTAATAGTAATCAATCTGAACCGTCCGTTCTAATAGTAAATCAATCTGGACCGTTCATGAATTAGTTACTATTTAGTTCATTCTCCTATAAATAGAAGCTTAATTCTTCTTTTATTCTCACCAATTCACTGAGATTCACAAGAGACACTATAGAGAGAGAAACAATAGAAAATAAGAAGAGTATTCTGCTACTTCACTATTGCAGTATTCAGTCTTCTACTAAGGTAAGGGACGTTATTTCTTATTCGTAAGGGATATTATTTATTGTATTCGTAAGGGATGTTATTTTCGTTTGGTAAGGGGTATTATTTCTTTTGTATTCATGAGAAGTACTATTTTTCATATTCATCCTTTAATATGTCGGAATAACCTGTCTACGCGGATTACGTACCGTATGACAAATGAAAATCCATTTGCAGTTTCGTATGTTATTTCTTTTCATATTTTTAAATCTAAACTTACTATGGTAAGTATTGCTTCTATAATCCTTGAAATTAGTGGAATATCCTTGAGTTTTGCGCTTCATCCAGTATCGTTTTATTGGAATATTGATCTGAACTTTCTTATTAAATATCAATATTTTCACCCGGGGTACTATTCACGGGCTACTATTCACTATAATATTATTCACTTGGGTATTTGGGGAACTTTTCATGTCGGGGTACTATTCACGAGTTACTATTTATGGGTTACTATTCACCCGATTACTATTCACTCTAGTATTATTCACTCTGGTATTCGGGGTACTTTTCATGCCGAGATTACTATTCACATGGTACTATTTCTGAAGTACTATTCACAGGGTACTATTCACCCAAAAAATTTATTTCTTTTCTGTCCAAATTATTTTGATACATGGATATTATTCTTGAATTTTACTCCACAAAGCAGTATCAAGTTGACAATTTGGATATTTTTAAACTCTTGATAAATTTAAAATCTTTAATATTTATCATTGATCTCACTTGATTAAATCTTTATATCATTGTCATCGTTCTCATACTTATATTGTGTTGAAAGTCATCTTTGGCCCGTAATACAAAGATAGACTGTTGATTATTTGTTTTAGAGTTGTATATCTTTGGCCATAGTGCAAAAATGGACTGTTGATTATTGATTCTACAGTTGATATCTTTGGTCGTAGTACGAAGATGAACTATTGATTGATAGCTTTGGCCCGTAGTGCAAAGATGGACAGGTGTATGACATGAGTATGACCACTGGTGATACTAACGAATATCTTTGGCCCGTAGTGCATGGATAATTCGATGATGTAATTGGCAGAATCATGACTATTATCTAATAGTTATATGTCTTTGGTCGTAGTGCACTGATAGACAATTGATTGGTATGATCATGACCATTAGTTTTATAGTTGAATATCTTTGGCCCGTAGTGTAAAGATAGACAACTGATTGGTATGATCATTGTTATTACATTTGAATCTCTTTAGTCTTTGGGGTAAGGATATAGAGTAAATGTTATGTTAAGCCTTTGTGGCAAGGAGAAACTGTTAATTTACATGATTATAAATATGAATTGTGAATTTAACTATAATCTTTAGTGGTTCAGGTCAAGACAGGTGATGAAAATTCTCTCCGTCTTGGGTACAACAAAGAACTGTTGATCAGTATTACAAGAATGAAATATTAACGATGAACTTTTAATTTGGAGGAGATAGTAGACATTTATGTTCTACCTGACTCTTCTAATGAATTGTTGATTCTGCTGCGATTATGGTTGAAAGTTGTTATCATCTACCATATGTTCTAAATCTCTGATTTATTACTGATGAAGGCTATCGATGAATTAATTATCTTAGCCATAATATTCTTTACTGGGCTATTTGTGCTCACCCTTTGGTTTCACATTTACTTTTATGTAAAGTACCATTGTAAGGTGTTGTGGTCGAGACACCATGAGAGTTATATATATTTGTATTAAAACTCACAGCTTATCTGTTGTCGTACTCTGCACGACAGTTCAACAGTTGTATAAATGAAGTTGTATTTGATTTCTTTAGTGTGATATCTAATGACTCAGAATGAGTGGTGTTGACCTATTTTGGGGCGTCACATCAATAATATGAATTTTAAATAACAATAGCTAAATTAGAAAATGTATAAGAATAAGAGATATCGATAAGTATATAATTATGATAATAAAAATGTAGTTGAAAAGATTTTGAAATTAAATAACATATAAAAAATAATTTCTTTTACTAAAGTTTAGGTTTTTATTCTAACATTTTAAGGATGTGGGACCATTCTCAAGTTTGAAGGTTGGGAAACTATTTTGTGCTATTATATATATATATATATATATATAAATTTATTTTTTTTTATTTTTTTATTTTTTTATTTTTTTTATTTTTTTAAAAACGGACCAAAATTTAATTTTTTTATTACTTTTTTTTAAAACAACTAATTTTTTTTTAATATTTTATGTAACTGAAATTTTTCCATAATACAGTATTTTGGGTGTTATTTGGATACATATAACAAAACATGTATGTACAGTCTGTGTAAACTGTACATACATTTTATTTATTATGTAAAAATTCAAGTTCTATAATTTTTTATTTATTTTTTTTAGTTATTTTAAAAAAAAAAGCAAAAAAAAAGGGTCCGAATTTTGGTCCGGTCCGGAAGTCCGAACCTGATCCGTCATATATATATATATATATATATATAAGCTCACAAACGAATCTTATCAAGCGAACTAATGACGAACTTAAAAAAAACACGGAAGCAGGAAAGTACTATAAGTCAAAATGGGCCAGCCATAAAAAAAACCATACCAGATCCGTGTTTCATCTCTTTCTCTCAGCAACGCTTCTCTCTTTCTTACTATGAAGAAGCACGAAAGAAGAACAGAAGGGCAAACTCTGACCAAATCGACACGGATCCGACGATTTCTAATGAGCCAAATCTCTCCCTATGAAGGTAAAGCTCCATTACTATATTAATTTTGTAATTTTTGTTTCTATCGTAAAAAAAATTAGATTTTGGAGGATTGTAATTGTTCAATTTCGAATTGGGTGTTTTGATTTTTTCAGAATTTTGAAGAGTTTGTAGATACTTGTTATTATTTCACAACTGATGATGATCTTCTAGTGATAAAAACCCATTAGCGATATATGTCTGTTCCATAAATGTCGTAAATTGGTTTATGGTGCTTGACCAAATGCTTTGTGATTCCAAGTAAATTTGTATTTTGGTTGACAAGTAATTTGATATAGGCTACGACTTTGTATAATGTTGTTTTTTTAACTGTAAAGATGGATGCTAATTTAGAATCAATTGCTTTATGGTGCTTGCCCAAATGCTTTGTGATTCGAATACTCTGTTTTCTACCTTTCTATTTTATAAACTTTAAATGCTTAACATAGCCTCATGGAATGGCTAACTGAGAAATGTATATTTGCAACATGTGTTGTAAAGACAATCTTAACAAATCTGCAGATAGAAATTGAGTAATATACAATTTTTAAAATATCAAAATTGTAATGCTTGTCTAAATATTAGTTTGGTTGTATCTCGTGGAATTAACTTTGTATTTTGGTTGACAAGTAATTTGATATATGCTACTACTTTGTATAGGCTAATTAAATTAAAATTATTGTTGATTGGTTTTATGATTACAAGAATCAATGTTATTTTTTTTAACGGTAGGGATGGATGTTAATCTTATATTCCCATGAATCCTACAGGCATCAGGTTATATGGCTATATCTTCAATGAACTCAATTGCATCATCAATCCTACCTGATCGACCATTTAAATCTACCATGGTTGTACAATGGTCTAAACAGGGTAAAATATTGTAATCATGAGTCATGATAGAGAAAACTCGTTCCCCCTCATCAACCATTTTGGCAAGACCATACACAGAAATAATACTCACAAATGTACCGCTATTTGGTTCCAGTCCCTCTTCTCTCATGTGATTAAGGAGACGAAGTGCAGCACCCGAATAACCATGTAATACAGAACCAGTCATTAGCGTGTTCCAGTTGATAATATATTTGGTTGGCATCGTATCAAATACGAATTTTGAATATATTAAATTTCTTTACTTGGTATAAATGTCTATAAAAGAGTTTACAAAGTCTGGATTATCATACAAATTGACAAGAAACATGAACGTAGTTAAAGTCTGGATTATCTAACATTCAGAATCCACTTGTTTCATAAAAAGTTGGATTATCTAAGAGTATTACACTCAAAAAGCTAAACAAATACCTTACTTTAAATCAATATAATGCCTTTCATGAAGGAAATACAATTATACAAACAATAGACCATTTAATTCAAGAAAATAAAATTTAGTTATCACTTTTAATGCATAAAAAACACTGTTACCACCACTTACACGCCCTCAAATATTGTATTACCATTTCTCAAAGTAATTATAAGTCAACTATCAATGTGCTAATCAGCAAGCCTTTCAACAAATATGTTGCACTTCTCATGAGTCATCACCAAATCTTAGATACTAAACTTCAAGGCCACCCTGGGTGGCAAGTACTAAATATATAAGAAATACACAAGTACTACAAGTACTAATTACAACACTATCTAACACAAGTACGAAAATAGTAGTAAACCAAAATAGTAGTAAACAAAAAAAGTAGCAGCTAACATCCAAATTAGCAGAAGCCAACAGTAGCAAGCATCTCTGAACCTGAAAATAAAATAAAATATATGTATATTAGATCTATGGATATGTAAATCATAATATTGAATTAAAAAATGATCAAACCTTTGGAAGTATGACTATCATCCTCTGAACTTGAAAATGTTGTTGCACCTTCATTGCCGGGAGAATCTCTACATAAAGCCAAAATAACACTCGTCATTTAAAGATTGAGATAGAAAAAAATGTTTAATATTACTTGAATGTTATTTACCGACGTGCAACCATTGGACAATTTCTTTTGTCATGTGATTGTCCAACTTTGCCACAACCATGACAACGTCTAGCGTTTGAGTTCTTGGCCTTCCCTAATGTCATTTCTTTCCCTCCTTTAAGTCTTTTGCCACATCCTTTTGCCCTCACTTGATTTGGTTCATTGTAAATATGGTCTTTAGTACAACTCATCTTCCCGAAAACTACACTCGCACCAGTTCTACATTGTGAACTTTTACCACTATCTCCAATAAGATTGATTGATTCAAGTGCACGAGCCAAAGCATCTTTATAAATATTAATTCCATCTTGGCTTATGAGGGCTTTTTCAATAGCATCCGAAGAACATTGAATTAATTCACTTCGTTTGATTAGATATTCTTTGTCACTATTTATCATTATGCCACTTTCATTATCGACCACTATATTGGAGTTTGCCTTCTTAGTCCATCTTTTCAAGATATATTGTTGTGGTAATTCTTCAAAATCATGCATTTTGAGCAAGTAACCAAGCACATGTCTACATGTTATCCCCATACTCTCAAACTTATGGCAACTACATAAAGCAAAACTCAATTCTTTGTCATAAATAAGTTCTCGCACTTTACGTGTGAACACTTTTTTCCTATGAATTTGAAACACGCATTGATTGTCATTCTCCTTGATAAGCTCAAACGGAAATTCAAGCATTCCCATATCTCGTCCCAAGGTTTTCAAGATCCGACAAAGATGACCAAATAGATTAACCAAAGAATTAGGCCCAACCAGTCTAGCCCACTATGTTAAATATCAAGACCCAACATCAACCAAAATACAAAGTTACTTGGAATTACAAAGCATCAGTTGTAATATTAGTACTCTCTGAATGTGGATGTATATGAAGAAAAAGGGATTTAAAACTAAATAAATAAATAAATGTGTTCATCAGTCTGATTTTTACCTATTTTTCGATTGTCAAAGATTTTCCCCATCTAGTCCGAGTTTCAAATAATTACATGGACTTGGAGGAATGTACAGTAAGTTTAACCCAAACAGAAGAGAAACATTTACAAATATGAAATAATTTTACATGTATCACTTTGGATTAATTCTGAACATCACTTTGAATTTAAAATTTAAAGAAATAATAACAAGTATCTACAAACTCTTCAAAATTCTGACAAAATCAAAACACCCAATTCGAAATTGAACAATTACAATCCTCCAAAATCCAATTTTTTTTACGATAGAAATAAAAATTACAAATTAATATAGTAATGGAGCTTTACCTTCGTAGGGAGAGATTTGGCTCGTTAGAAATCGTCGGATCCGTGTCGATTTGGTCGAAGTTTACCCTTCTGTTCTTCTTCCATGCTTCTTCATAGTAAGAGAAAGAGAAGAGTTGCTGAGAGAAAGAGATGAAACACGGATCTGGTATGGTTTTTTTTATAGCTGGCCCATTTTGACTTATAGTACTTTCCTGCTTCCGTATTTTTTTTATGTTCGTCATTAGTTCGCTTGATAAGGTTCGTTTGTGAGCTTTCCCGTATATATATACTAGCTATAACCCGTGCCTGAAGGCACGGTGTAACGAAAAATTAAATTAAAAATCGAAAAATATTACTCGATCATCAATACATATCCAACCACCAAAACATCGAGCTAGTCGGTACTAATTTCAAAAAAATTCAGCAAAATTTCCTTTAAAAATAGATATCCAGAAAATTCTAAACCTGTCTATAAAACTTACAATCATCGATACATATTCAAACCACCAAAAAAACCATCAATCCACATCCAAATTCATCATAATCATGAATAATTAGTTAACTTTAGGGTTAAATGCTTTCTAAGTCACTGTACTATAAGTTG
Source organism: Panax japonicus (assembly GCA_020205505.1). Lineage (NCBI taxonomy): Eukaryota > Viridiplantae > Streptophyta > Magnoliopsida > Apiales > Araliaceae > Panax > Panax japonicus. Next base: position 49,298,211 of record CM035099.1, read on the forward strand.
ACTTACAAATGGGTCACTGAACATTTTTTTCTTACAGTCAACTCACTGAACTTTAATTTACTAACACTCTGTTACAAAAATCGTTAAGTCAAAGTTGACTTAATGGAAATGATGATGTGGCAGCTGACTTGTCTTAAAAAAAATCTATGTGGCAGTTAGCATGCGACGTAGCAGTGATGATGTGGATATAGATGAAAATTTTGATGAAAAAATGGAAAAAATATTTTAAAATATAATAAAAATTATAAAAAGTATATTTTTTCAATTTTTATTAAAAAAAATTAAAAAGCATTTTTTTAATAAAAATAATTGGTTTTTTTTTTAAAAAAAAGTAAAACACAATTTTTTTAAAAAATGCAATTTTTTTAATAAAATTATTTTTTTTATAAAATGCAGTTTTTTTTAATAAAAATAAAAAAATACTGTTTTTTAAACTGTTTTTTTTAAAATAATGCGGTTTTTTATTAAAATAAAAATGCTGTTATTTTTTATTAAAAAAAATAAACTATTTTTTATAAACTGTTGTTCTTTTATTAAAAAACACTGTTTTTTAAACTGTTTTTTTAAAATAATATTTTTTATTAAAATAAAAATGCTGTTATTTAATAACACTGTTTTTAATAATAATGCTGTTATTTTTAATAACAGCGCTTTTTTTTTAATAAAAAACAACATTTTTTTTTATTAAAAAACAGCAATTTTTTATTAAAAAAATCCATTTTTTTTATTTTTATTAAAAAAAACTGTATTTTATATAAAAAAATAATTTTATTAAAAAAAACTGCATTTTTTATTAAAAAAACTGCATTTTGTTTTATTTTTATTAAAAATATTTATTATTTGTCTATGTCCACGTCAGGTGGCCCCAGCCGTACAGCAACACATGCAGATATTTGTCATTTTTTATTATTTGATTGATTTTTGAAGTGACATTTGTCTTTTTCTCTCTCCGCTCTCTTTTATATTATAGATATATATATATATATATATATATATACGGTCCGGATCAAGTGCATATCCTTATCTTACTCACCCGTGCTCACCCCCCTTAGGCGACGGTTTCGGTCATACAATTGTCGCCTATACTTTTAGCGATGCTATATATTGTCCGTCGCTAAAAGTATAGGCGACGGTTGTATGGCCGAAACCGTCGCGTAAAGGGGGGTAAGCACGGGTGAGTAAGATAAGGGGTATGCACTTGATCCTTGCTCTCTCTCTATATATATATATATATAGGGGAGAGAGAGGACGGATCTAAAATACTCCTCTTAAACAATACTCACTTTTAAATAGCACTCCTTTATTAAAATTATGTCATTTTTGGAGATTCTTTTAAAATACAAGTGGGGCCACGTCTGACATTTTTTTTTAATAAAAAAAGCAAGTGGGACTACTCTATTTTAATATTATTTTGTATTTTAAAAGAATCTACAAAATAAAAAATAATAGTATCGAAAAACAAAAAAAAACAAGATTATAAACTAAAAATTGATGTCCGCTAGTAGCGGACGGTAAAAAAAACTATCATCCACTACTAATATTATCGGACACTAATTAGAATAAAGATTGCCTTTATTATATAGAGTTTCTTAAATAGAGTTTATTGTTTATAAAATAGAGGTTAGTGTTTATTAACTCCTTTTTAATTGGGAGAGGTTAATAAACCCTAACTCCTAGTTTATAAACCCTAAACTCTAGTTAATTAAGTCAAACCCTTAGCAAATATATGTTATGGGTTATTCCTATGAAACAACAACACTTACAATAAGCAATAATTTTAACATACTTTACAATTTTTATCATTATTTTGACTAAAATTAAAGAAATTTATATCAATTTTAAGTTTAAATATATCTTAAATTAACTTTAAAAAGTCAATAATAATTTTATATTTTGGAACGGATGGAGTATATTGTAAATTTTTCTTCAAAGTATTTTCTAAAATAAAATTATATTCCCAGGGTCTAGCTAAAATATTAGTATTAAATAACATTATGCAAAAATACTATCTTAAATATTTTATTATGAGACATATATTTTATTATTAGAGGATAGCGTGGTGCATTTTGGTGTGGTTTTAAACTCTCACCACAATTGTAATATGCGATTTTTAACTTTTAATAATTGCATCAATGAGGTTGTGGTTTCTTGTGGTTGAGGTACCGATACGGGTGCACAACCACACTTAAATAGAGGTATATATATATATACACATTACACAAATTGAAAATATTAATTAGTATAATTTCATTCAAATTAGATTAACAACAAATTAATATTGTGACGCCCCCAAATCCGGGTTATCTTTAACTCGGGTTTGGTGCTCACGGTACTAAAATACCCATTCAAACTAAAAGAAAACGGTCTTATATTACATAAACATCAAACTTACAAATTAAATATTTTTACACAACATAGTGCTAACCGTACTTATTACATTTACTACTTAAATAAGCACATGCGCTTAATAAAAGACTACTAAACAACTTTGCCATTTCCCTTGTCTTTTCCAGATGGACCAGCAACCTCATTTTTATCTGAAAACATTATATTTAACGCAAGGGTGAGCAAGAAGCTTGCTCAACAAAGAAATAAGCAGCTAAATATAATGGAACAGAAATATTATAACCATGAGGATTTAATAATAAATACTGAACAAGATAATTCTTTAAAAGTGTTAAGTCTGAAAATCAGGCTTTAGCATGCTGTAAGGTCAAATGACCAGTGAACTCTGTACTAGAATTGACAGTAATAATACTACAATCCATGGATATAAATAATTATAAAAGCTGTTTTATATCCTAGACTCGTACTTTAGGGGATCAGCCTAAGTACCCTATATTGTGCACAACATAAAAGTCCAATGACACTTTATATGTCCCTCAGAATCATATGTCCGGTACAATCTGCCCCTATAAAAGGGTTGTTCGTTCACAACATTATACAAGAGTCCGAACCACAACAAAGATGGTTTGGAGAACATTAAATGAGAGTTTCATGAATAATATCAATGTATCTCAATAGTTGTCTAACCGAATTAATGGCATTGACACACTTTCAATATAACTTAAGTAAGAGAGAAGTTCAATATACTATTCTTTTGAAGCTGATTGGAATAAAAAGGCTAATTAACCTTATATTATCCATAAACAGGGATAAACAGTTTAGAAATTAGAGAACTTGTCTATTTGCAGAATACTTTCTCATTAAAGAGAAAGAGTTAGAAACTTGCCTCGTTTGTATACTATTGATAAGATTCAGCTTAATATGTTCTCACAAAGCCTACACAATTTATTTTGCAGTTACAAGCCTATTAGCCAAATAGCCAAGTCATATAGCTTGTGTATGATCATACTTCACATAATTCAGTATTTAAGATTGTAGTTAGATTCCTATATTTTATACATTTTCAAATATCTCATCCATTTTTTCATATTAGTCAACTTTCTTTAATAGGGTTTGACATACTTAACAAGTAATAGGAATCACATTATCGTTACTATTTATATTAACCAAGCATGTTAGCCATATAGCTATGTCATATATCATGTAGTTTCAGTGACCATGGTTAGATTTCCTATATTTGATAAATTTTTCAAATATCTCATCCATACTTTCACACTAGACATTTTTCACTTTGATGGGGTTCGTCATGCCTACAACAAGTATTAGAAATCAAATTACAATTACTATTTCTAGCCACTTCGGTTCATTCCAACACTTGAATTATATATAATTCATATAAGTTCACCTTATTGGACAATTTATAGAAGGTGTTTAACTGTCTATTAGTTTTATTAATAGTTATTTAGGTTTGATAATGAGGGATTTCATATGATTTTAATTGACCTTAGCTTCAACTAGGTCTAACAAGCTCAACACTGCATTAGCAGTTAATTGAGGTTACCTATATTGTTGACTGCTAGGCAATCCTATGATTTCCTTTATATGACCTTTTCATTCTTAATTTGTAAGCATACTATAAAGTCTACATATATGTTACAATACTTACTTCAAACTACATCGAATGATTAGCTTCCTAAAATTACAACTCTCAACCACCATGATTACCTAAACTACTTTAGCAGTTACTTGGCATCAACTGCTGTTGCTCATAGGCAACAACCATGTAAGACCCCAACTTTTATGAATAAAGAATAATTTTCTCGAAATATATTTTTGAATATTATGGTGTGGATTTGATATAATGTTATTGTTGTGGGTAATATTTACAAATTTTGCAAAGTAAGCAAGTGGTTATATAATATTCGATTGGTCGGGGAATATTCGTTTTAATAGAGAATATTCGTACGACGACACAATCATTGGTGGACCCCACAACGGAAGTATTGTCGTAGTTAGAAAATGACAGAATTATCTTTTTATAAAAATAACGGCGAAAGTGTTACCGTAAAAACTGTTGAACTACCTAGTAGTAAAAATACAGTAATACGCGTGGTTGCATAGTAGCACACGGTATTGGTTATTGATGCTTACGTGAGAAGTCACTCAGTAATACTCAATTATTGCTACAGTAATTGCTGCGTCATATCTCTCATATTATTGATTCAATTATTGTCATAGTATCATCTGCATTATATTTATTATTATTAAATCAATAATTGAGATGACAAAGTTATTCATATTATTATTTGCAATCAATATATATATATATAAATACAGCACAAGCAATTGATTTCAATCAATTGAAATCAATTGAAATCAATCAATTAAAAATCAGTGAGTTAACCGAGTTAACTCAATTAATTAGTCAGTGAGTTAACCGAGTTAACTCAATTAAATAGAAATCAATCCTTAACCTTACCTAATTAAAAACTGACTCTCGATTAAATTGTTTTTGGTCTCAATTTGGTCCCCTTCATCGCTTTATCTTCTCGATAAACCGGTTATGGCCTGATCTCTTCCGTTCCCATTCTCGATTTAATTCGGTCTCTTAATTGCTTTATCTTCTTAACCGTTTACAAAACCAAGATCTGTTCATGATTCACCTCCTCTTCCCACTCCTCTTCTGCTTTGTTCCTCTTTTTCTATCCATCACAGATCAATTTATATATATAAATACAACATAATCAATTGATTTCAATCAATTGAAATCAATTTGACAATCAAGGCACAACTAATTGATTTCAATCAATCGACTCTTAATCAATTTCGCCTCTTCCTCTTCCTCAGCAACGATCCGTCCTTATACTCAATTTCAAAAACTGGCGAGTGATCTCGGGTGCGATGGAAGGTGAGGGGTTTTCCACAACTATTTCTCTCCTTTCCTCTGACCATACCCCCTTTCTCTCTCTCCCACCCATCGTCTTTCTCACAAGCACCGAGTCACTGGGAAAGAGATGAAGAACCAGGAGCAACCGACAACTTCCATTAGAAGAAGCTTGAAACGAAAGCTTGATGAAGTAACCGAACAAGATATCAAGGTATTTTCTCTCTCCTCTGACCAAGATCTCATTCAAAAAGTTCGTGCTCAAGTCGAAATCCTCGACTCCACTTTCTCATCGATCGAAGCAGATCGAGCTTCAGCCAAGTGCGCCATCCATATCGTCTCAGAACCATTTAACATCCCTATTTTTTTACATCCTTAAATAGTAAACATATATATATATATATATGAAGCTGATTTTATTTCATATTTTAAATATGAAGGTATAAGCAAGATTTTCTTCCGTGTGATTTAGCAAGCGAGTAGGAAAATGGAGACCGACATGATTCTAGAGAGATAAAGGAACCTGATGGATCGAATTAGGGAAACTGATTCTCAGAATCTGCAGATCGAAGAAGTCGATGATCTTTCAGAATTTTCTGATAAAGATGATTTCAAGTAATGAAAATTCACATATTTTTTCATAATATAGTGTATTTCTTTCCATTTTTTAGCTTATTAATTTACTTAATTCATATTAAAATGATTATAATACTATTTAATTTGGGGCTTAAGATTATAATCATACTGGAAAGTAATGTAAGCATAGCTCGGTCATGTGTGAAACATCCATCTTAAAACCAATTGGTACCAAGTAGAGAGGTCTCTCAAGTATATAGTGAGTTTTAGTTTTACATTATGATTTATATATTACAGTGCTCTATTTTGATGCCTAATCAGTGCATGGCTCAATAGCTGTTAAGAGATTATGGCTTAATTTTAAGCTTGGGATTTGATATCTTCATATTACAGTTTTTAATATCTTTGATTTAGGAGTAAGAAAAAACAAAATAACTGCAAACATATATTTTAGCAGTTTTTTTTGAATTTGTAGCATTTATATTTGTGTGCAATTTGGTGACTTCTATTGTGTTAATTTGAAGTTGGATTGTGCATATAGTTGTTGTAGTTTATTTTAGATGATATGATGTGTGTTCTGAAATCTGATGCATAGTATGAGATGAAGATCCAGAAGCGGTTGATTGAAGATGGTGAATAATGTCAATCTAACAAATCGGGGTTCTTTCGACCAAAAACCTCATTGAAGCCTCTCTAATGGGTAACAAACTATTTCTTTGATGGGTGTTTGAATCGATTAAAAAAGTCATTTGACGAAATTTTATTTAATTTTAGCTTAGAATTAATTGGTTTTGGTCAAGTAGTTTTATGCTTTCTTTATAATACTTTGTCTTTGTTTGGATGATGGAAAGATCAAGTGAGGAAAAGAAACTGGAAAGAAAAAAGGAAAAGTCTTTCTTAATAAACTCAAGTAGAATTTTATTATGTACTACTATCATATAAAAAGTACAAGTAATATTACTCAAATTTAGTGTAATGGACTGTAGATAAAACTCTTATAACTTTAACATTTCATTTTCTTTTCCACTGTCCTTTTTGATTTTTATTTGAAGGGTTATCTCTATGTAAAAGTAGGAGTAAGCTTTGAGCCGTGGAAATTTTGGTAATTTCAGTTAAGTTATAAAATGCTAATTTATAACTTTTTGATTGTTATAGTAGCTTATGATCCCCCCCCCCCCCAAAAAAATGCTTTTCCGTATACCATAATTATGTTCTGAATGTGTTTATAGTTGTGATTTAAGAGTTTTCTTTCAAAATGGTTAGATCCTTGATGTGATTTTTCCTGTTGTAATAGTTGGCTTATAAGGTGTTATGGTATGTTACAGTTAAATTATTTGTATTATGTATTTTGCATCAGAGACTCTGGCTCTCTTTTCTTATTTTTTTTGTATTTATAAAAATTATTAATTATGTTGCCAGTCAAATATCAATTGACACTTTGGTCACAACTCAATTTTCATTTGATAGTAAATATAGGTTATCAGGCATACAGCTATATATGAAACAATTATATGATCTTGAATGATATTTATATTTGCTACATCTTTGACATCTATTCCTTGCCTTCCAACATTCTACCACTTAGGAAAGCAATCTACTATATATATATATATGGCCAGAATAATTTGAAAACATTACATTTGAGTTTAAAATAATTCTAGGACCTCAATTTGTGTAGTTGATATATAGAGAACAAATAGCAGAATCAGGAACAATTTTACATTTAAACTGTGTTAATAATTTCCTAGATTGAATACTTTTTCCATTAAAACACATAAAATTTAGTGGTAGGGGGATGAAATTTAGTTGTCATTGCTAGGGATGTAAATATTCAGGCACCAAGTTATTTGGTAGCAGCAATTTCTGTTCATGCTTTGGCATAGATACATTAATTAATTTTTGTTTGGTAGTTAAGTTTGGCCACAAGTAAGGGGTTGCAGTGAAAAATGTAGACATTGATGGATATCCAATATCTTGAAGTAGTTTACTGCTAAAGATTGCTCATTTGAATTTTAAACAGTTGCCTTACAGTTTAATATTGAATGTTTTCTATTAGTTGTGTTATATGTTTATTAAGGGCATCATTCTTTTGTTATCCTCTTTACATGTTCTGTAGTAAAGATTTATATTTTTGGCCAATGTATGCACAGGGTGAAAGTATGTTGGACAACAACATGTGCATGGTTCAGAAAAATGCTTCACCATATTCTGAGGTTGGTAATCAAATACGCCTTAAATTCCACTATTCCCTTGCAAGGAACAATATAAGACCTTTTTTTATAAAATTTTTTATAAATTAATGTATTCATTTCAAAATTATGTTTTCTAATTTGATAATGTCCTTTATTTTCATTCTCTTTGCTTTTTTAGAAACCCAAAAAAACCTATTTTATAAGTGGAGTCTTAGAATTTAAATGTTTATAGGGTCTCTAAAAAAATAGAAGATCGTCCTTGGTTTAAATGAGTAATGGTTTCATATTAAGTTGGGCAGCCAAAAAATAAATTTCAAAATTGATTAAAGACTTCTCCCCCCATCCCACCATTTATTTGTTATCAAAGAGAGAGTATTTTGTCTTTTTTTGATAGCGCTTTTGATCAGGTTATGCTAGATACAATTTCATGTTGTTAATAAAGTTGAGAGGTCTATTTTGCTTCAGCCAAATTTTGATTACATTCACAATTTGATTACTTTTATTGTACAAATTATATGGATTTGCTGATATTAATGCTAATCTGACCAAAGTCAGAGTTATGTGGAGTGTTTGACATGGATTCATACTTGAGGAAGTTATTCAAGGTAGATGCAGCAGATTACATATTATCCATTTGTGGAAGTGCGACCCTTCGAGAACTCTCTTCTCCCGGGAAAAGTGGCAGCTTCTTTTGCTTAATCAACGACAATTGTTACATAATCAAAACAATGAAAAAAATCAGAAGTAAAAGTGAGTATTTATTTGGTTGGTATGTGGATTAGTAAGCAATTCTCTTTGTACGTAGTGTGGTTGATTTCAAGTTTTGCATCCCATTGTGTTTTTACCCCCTTGAAAAAATTTCATTAATTTGCTAGGTTGAATGAAACTTATATATTTGATTGAGAAGGAGAGGATGTTGCTATCATAGTATTTGGAATGATTTAAATCCTATTATCCACGTTGTCTCATGTTCAATCCATATATGCCCATTAATTTTGAGAATTTTTTATTCAATTTTTAACTATTAATTTTTTGTTGTTTTAATGCCACATCAATTTTAGAATCTCATTTTTATTTGTTTATTTACTTGCTTTGCATGTTGCTGGTGGTTGCATTTGTTACATCAAGAAAACAGATCCAGCAATGTTCAGAAAGCTAGATCATAAGAAACGACCTGCTAATTGGAAAGTTGACATTGCTGCTCCATTTGTGAATATAGTTTCTAGGGATATCAAAGATTGTGGAGTGCAAATTTATATATTACATGATACAATGCAACTCTTCTTAATTTTTCTTTATTTTTTTATCATTAATAATTTGTTTCTGTGTGAGGTTAATGGATTTTATTTATTTATTTTGACATGCAGGGGTTCAAACATTTGAGATAATGTGTGATAAATGAGATGCACTTTTCATAGTTACATAACATCTGCCCCAGGCCCCCTGTTGATGATATTACCTATTCGGATAACGATAATATAGATTTTAAAGAGCAAAAAGGATTTTTTATTCTTCGAACTAGCCCGTGCATTGCACGGGCTATCAACTAGTATTGATAATGTCTAGAAGTTCTGTCAAGGAGAGGTTTGATCACCTAATTGCGCGCCAATAAGGAGAAATCCTTATCGGAAAACCCCTCTTTCCTGGGAACGACCTGGTTGTTAAATATTGTGAGTTATAATATTAATGATGAATAAGTTGTGTTGATTAAAGATGAATTTGATAGTTCCATTGTGTTGAGATTATTAGTGTTAGTGAAAATCGACATCTATTCTGATGATAATTGATGTCTGGGGGTTATATTTATAAATCGGGTAATTTATCGGATAAATGAGCAATTAATTGCTAGTAATTCACATGCTTATATAACTATTTGTTCACATGTGTGTACTATTGAATCACATTCTTTTACTATTAGGGGAGTTGATACAAGATTGATAATACTTGCATGACTAAGTTAAAAATGGGGGTATAGATGGAGGTACTATACTGTAATTCATATTTTTCACATGATTATACTATTAAGTCACATGATTAAACTATTAATTCACATTATTTACTATTAGGGGAGGTGGTGCAAGTTTGATAATACTTGCAGGACTAAATTAAAAATGAAGAAAAAGAGGAGGGTATTATACTATAATATTTCGAGCCCCAAAACGTGCAATTATCGAAACTATATTTTTCTATGAATAGAAGCTCATTCTTCCTTCATTTCTCACCAATTCACAAAAGCTTTAGAGCAATTATTATAGAGAGAAATTATAGAGAGAAAGAAGAAGAGAAGTCTGCTACCTCACTATTCCAGTATCCAGTTTTTCTAAGGTAAGGGGTATTATTTCTTTCTTTCGTCTTCATGAAGAGAACTTTTGTTATTCCATTCTTTATTATTATGTTGGAATAACTTGTCTATGCGAAGTACCGCATACATGGTGAAATTCTTCTGTTATTCTATTCTTTATTATTATGTTGGAACATCCTGTCTGTGCGTTACGCATGACCTGATTCCGTTATTTATTATTTTGTTAGAACATCATGTCTGTGCGTTTATGCATGACCTAGTTCCATTGTTTATTATTCTGTTGGAATATCATATCTATGCGTTTACGCATGACCTGGTTCCATTATGTATTATTCTGTTGGAATAACCTGTCTGTGCGGTCTATCGCATGCCTGGTGATTTCTTTTGTTATTCCATTCTTTATTATACTCAGTTGGTTAACGTTTTGACTTCTATACTCCATGAAATTAGTGGAATATCCTTGATATTTGCGTTTCATCCAGTATCTTTTCATGGAAATATTCTTCTGAGCATTCTTGAATTTTACTCCACAAAGCAGTATCATGTTGACAATTTGGACGTTATTGGTTCCTGGAAAAATTAATTTTTGAACTTATTTTATTGAATTCTTATATCATTGTCATCATCCTCATGTTTATATTATGTTGAAAGTCATCTATGGCTTGTAGTGCATAGATGGACTTGGTATGATTATGACCAGTGATTATTCGGTATAATCATGACCGTAATGTTACAAATGATATGGTAAAAGTCCTCATTGGTCCGTAGTGCATTGATGGACAGTTGTTGGCATGATCATGACCATTAATGAATACACGAATATCCTTGGCCCGTAGTGCATGGATAATTTCTGGTCGTGATACTAAGAATATCATTGGCCGTAGTGCAGGGGTGATTCGATGATGTGGATTATTTATTAAGCTGAGTCTCAGCGATAAAAGTGATGCAAAACCTTTTAAATCATAAAAGATAGTAGATTTTATTCTCTACTTGACTCTTCTAATGGATTGCTTGTTCCGCTGCAGTTAAACTTGATGGTTGTTATATTGTATCAGTTTAACACTGTTAAAGGCTAATGATAATTTATTCTGCATTATCTTAGTCATAATATTTCTTACTGGGCTAGTTGAGCTCACCCTTTTGCTTTCATTGTTCTCTTCAAGAAATGAAAACGTAGCAGGGACTAGTCGGGGAACGGAGTGACGGTCCAGAGGATAGTATTAGTAGTCCTCACTATTCTATGAAATAGTGTGTTAATAAATATATTGAGGACTTATTTTGAGTTTGAATACTGTCTAGAAGACAATAATTGTATTAAAACTCACAACTCATGTTGTATATTTAAGATTGTATTTGTATTCTGTACCATGTATTTGGTGACTCAGAATAGGTGATGTATACCTATTTTGGGGGCGTCACAAGCCATATACACCTTGGTCAATTACTCATGTTTTCATAACCTTTACTATGTTCTTTTAATTCTTATAGTTTAGAGAAGATTGCCCAAACCACCTTAGCAACAACCCAAGGTTGACTCTATCATCTTAACTGTTGCTACTCATAGGCAGCAGCTGCACTTGCTTTCCTTCATTGTCTTTAACAGTTTACTACCCTATAACAGTTATCACAACCCTTGACCTGTTATTATAGGTATACTCACCTTAGGAAAATAACACAACAATTCTAGCTATCACACAAACTGGGTACCTTGGGTTAGCATGTCGAATTGCCTGTCGGCTCTGCAGGGTAGCACAATGCATCACTAGGTGCTAACTGTTGCTGCTGCAGCAGTCTCGGCAGTCTTGTTCACTTTCCTCTTTTGAAAGTTTAAAAAAAAATCTTTGATTCATAGGTTAGTTTATACCTGATTCTAGTTATAATATACGTAGTATATGAAAGTATTTTTAGCATTTATAGCACCACTATTTCAGTCATAAGAGGCTACCCAAAATAGTACTCAAAGTTGCCTTTGACAGTAAAATTTTTAATTCTTCACCTTAACTTGAGACTGATTTTCATTTTGTTCTATTAGGCTTAACTTGCTAAATATCAACACATGTAATACATAAAGGAATTCCCAACCTTGTTTGTGTTTAATTCTTGTCTTTTAATTAAAATAGTCCATTAAGGACTTTTATCAAGCACTTGGAGTGCACTATTTTAAAACCTTCTTTTAATAGCCCTTGGTTTGCACTCCAGCCTCCTTTTTTTTCCACCTTATTGCTTCTCATATCCAACCTATCTCCTTTCTCTAACTCAGCCACATTGCAGTCAAACACAAGGTCAAAGTAACAAAAAAAGAGAACAATCAAGTAACACATAGTAATGATGCATATATTAGTATAAAAAACACAATTGTTCAACCTTTCAGCCATATAGTGACTGCAGCAGCACAGTGTGCCCAGCAGCATGCTGGTGCACCACTGCAACTGCTGCTGCCAGCAGTTATCTGACCCAACAGCCCCTTTTTGGCCATTTTCTCTCATATGAACCAAGGATCCTATCAAAGTCAGTTGTTGATATATTATAGCTGGTATAACAACTATTTTTCATAGATTATCAACACTCTAAACTGAAGTCTTAGAGAAATAGAAAAAGGGAAGTAAAAATGTCCAGTTTTTTCCAAAAATAGAGTTTTCACATGACTTAACACATTAATTCTAACTTTTCATTTTTAACAAGAAATTAAGTTTCTATCTAACTTGACATACCTCAAATACTCTAATTATTACCACATATGCTAAATGAATCAAGTCCATGCTTTACTTTGTTGCAACAGTAAATTTTCAGTCAAAACAGTCCATATTAATTAATCATAGCATAGCAGTCCATTTTAATACCACAACAGTTAATAAAGCATCACAACTGAGGCTAGCAGTCAATCATGCCTCTTCTAGGCCTTTTAGGCAAGGTTTTAGTAATAAGTTATCAAATCAGTCATTAGTGTGTAATACAAAGATTATTACCTCATGTACATGCTATAAAATATATGTTCATGTTTTAAAGAGCCTATATTACAAGGTTTCTTGCTGTTAGTTCATAACAGTCCCTTATAGGCTTCAATTTAATACAAGGAAGCATGATCTAAAAATTTTAGTTATCAAAATAATATGTTTAAGTATAAACTGTGACGCTCCCAAAATAGGTATACATCACCCATCTTGGGTCGCCAAATACATGGTACAGAATACAAATACAATCTTAAATATACAACATGAGCTATGAGTTTTAATACAATTATTGTCTTCTAGACAGTATTCAAACTCAAAATAAGTCTTCAATACATTTATTAACACACTATTTCATAGAATAGTGAGGACTACTAATGTTAACCTTTGGACCGTCACTCCGTTCCATGACTAGTCCCTGCTACGTTCTCATTTCCTGAAGAGAACAATGAAAGCAAAAGGGTGAGCTCAACTAGCCAGTAAGAAATATTATGACTAAGATAATGTAGAATAAATTATCATTAGCCTTTAAAAGTGTTAAACTGATATAAAATAACATCCATCAAGTTTAACTGCAGCAGAACAAGCAATCCATTAAAAGAGTCAAGTAGAGAATAAAATCTACTATCTTGTATGATTTAAAAGGTTTTGTATCACTTTTATCGCTGAGACTCAGCTTAATAAATAATCCACATCAACGAATCACCCCTGCACTACGGCCAAGGATATTCTTTAGAACAACAGAATAATAAACAACAGAATCAGGTCATGCATAAACGCACATACAGGATGTTCTAACAGAATAATAAATAACAGAACCAGGTCATGCATAAACGCACAGACAGGATGTTCCAACAAAATAATAAATAACGGAACCAGGTTATGCGTAACGCACAGACAGGATGTTCCAACATAATAATAAAGAATAGAATAACAGAAGAATTTCACCATGTATGCGGTACTTCGCATAGACAAGTTATTCCAACATAATAATAAAGAATGGAATAACAAAAGTTCTCTTCATGAAGACGAAAGAAAGAAATAATACCCCTTACCTTAGAAAAACTGGATACTGGAATAGTGAGGTAGCAGACTTCTCTTCTTCTTTCTCTCTATAATTTCTCTCTATAATAATTGCTCTAAAGCTTTTGTGAATTGGTGAGAAATGAAGGAAGAATGAGTTTCTATTCATAGAAAAATATAGTTTCGATAATTGCACGTTTTGGGGCTCGAAATATTATAGTATAATACCTTCCTCTTTTTCTTCATTTTTAATTTAGTCCTGCAAGTATTATCAAACTTGCACCACCTCCCCTAATAGTAAATACTGTGAATTAATAGTTTAATCATGTGACTTAATAGTATAATCATGTGAAAAATATGAATTACAGTATAGTACCTCCATCTATACCCCCATTTTTAACTTAGTCATGCAAGTATTATCAAACTTTTACCCCTTACCTTAGAAAAAACGGAACCAGGTTCTCTTCATGAAGATGAAAGAAAGAAATAATACCCCTTACCTTAGAAAAACTGGATACTGAAATAGTGAGGTAGCAGACTTCTCTTCTTCTTTCTCTCTATAATTTCTCTCTATAATAATGGCTCTAAACTTTTGTGAATTGGTGAAAAATGAAGGAAGAATGAGCTTCTATTTATAGGAAAATATAGTTTCGATAATTGCACGTTTTGGGGCTCGAAAAATTACAGTACAATACCTCTAACTTTTCTTTCCTTTTTAATTTAGTCCTGCAAGTGTTATCAAACTTTTACCACATCCCCTAATAGTAAATAATGTGAATTAATAGTTCAATCATGTGAACCAATAGTTATAATCATGTGAAAAATACGAATTACAGTATAGTACCTCCATTTATACCTCTATTTTTAACTTAGTCATGCAAGCATTATCAATCTTGCTCCAACTCCCTTAATAGTACAAGAATGTGATTCAATAGTACACACATGTGAACAAATAGTTATATAAGCATGTGAATTAGTAGCAAATAATAGCTCATTTATCCGATAAATTACCCGATTTATCAATATAACCCCCAGACAACAATTATCATCGAAAAATATGTCAATTTCCACTAACACTAATACTCCCAACACCATGAAACTATCAAATTCATCTTTAATCAACACGAACTTATTCATTATTAATATTATAACTCATAATATTTAACAACCAGGTCGTTTTCAGGAAAGAGTGGGCTTTCCGATAAGGATTTCTCCTTATTAGCGCGTAAATAGGTGACCAAACCTCTCTTTAACAAAACTTCTAAACATTATAAATATTGTAATTTAATAATATGAATAACTTTGTCATCTCAATTATTGATTTTATAATATATCATATAATACAGATGATACTGTGACAATAATCGAATCAATAATATGAGAGATATGATGCATCAATTACTATAGCAATAATTGAGTATAACTGAGTGACTTCTCACGTAATCATCAATAACCAATACCGTGTGCTACTATGCAACCACGCGTATTACTGTACTTTTACTACTGTGTAGTTCAACAGTTTTAACGATAACACCTATGCCGTTATTTATAAAAACTCAAACTTGTCGTTTTCTTCATCCGACCGTTTTTCGTTATAGGGCCCACAAATGGTTGCGCCGTCGTATGAATAATCCCCGACTGCAAGAATATTCTACGACCAAACGAATATTCCCCGACAACAATGAATATTTTATAACCACTTGCTTATTTTTCAAAATTTGCACATTTCACCCATAACCAAAATATTATATCAATTTAACACCTTATTATTCACAATAATAAATAGAGGAAATTAAATTTTATTCATTAAAAAGTTGGGGTCTTACAAATTTCAACTTCATTTATAAACTCAGATGCATTTGTACAATCTAAACTAGTAAGAATTTGAAGAATTAGTAAAAATAGATTATATGCAAACATTATTCTTACCATTTTGAATAAACTTGCCTAGATTAAGAATAATTTGAATCGTCGAAGCACAAATTATGTGAAGCCCCCAAAATAGGTATACATCACCCATCTTGAGTCGTCAAATACATGGTACAAAATATAAATAAAACTTAATAATACAACTGTCGTGACATGCGACAAAACATAAACTGAGAGTTTTAATACGAATATTTTCTTCTAGACAGTATTCAACTCAAATGGAGTCCTCAATACATTTATTATCACACTATTTCATAGATTAGTGAGGACTACTAATGCTACCATCTGGACCATCACTCCATTCCCCGACTAGTCCCGGCTACGTTCTCATTTCCTGAAGAGGACAATGAAAGCAAAAGGGTGAGCTCAACTAGCCCAGTAAGAAATATTATGACTAAGATAATGCTGAATAATTTATCGTTAGCCTTCAACAGTGTTAAACGGATAAAATATAACAGACATCAAGTTTAACTGCAGCGAAACAAGCAATCCATTAAAAGAGTCAAGTAGAGAATAAAATATACTATCTTCTATGATTTAAAATGTTTTTCATCACTTTTATCGCTGAGACTTAGCTTAATAAATAATTCACATCATCCCTGCACTACGGCCAAGGATATTCATTAGTATCACGACCACAAATTATTCATGCACTACGGGCCAAGGATATTCGTGTATTCATCAATGGTCATGATCATGCCAACAACTGTCCATCAATGCACTACGGGCCAATGAGGACTTTTACCATATTATTTGTAACATTACGGTCATGATTATACCGAATAATCCTTAGTCATAATCATACCAAGTCCATTTATGCACTATAGGCCACATATGACTTTCAACATATTATAAACACGAGGATGATGACAATGATATAAGAATTAAATAAAACAAGTTCAAGGATAAATTTTTAAAGATTTATAATTTAATTTATCTAGAAATCAATAACGACCAAATTGTCAACATGATACTGCTTTGTGAAGTAAAATTCAAGAATAATGGTCAAAACATGGATACAATTAAAGCTAGTAACAAAAATAGACATTTGGGATAAAGAAGAGAAAATTTTATTTTTCTGTGAATTGTGCCGTATTTATGAATAGTGTTGTATACGTGAATAGTGTCGTATACGTGAATAGTAACCCCGACAAAAAAAGACAAGAATTTCACAAGAAAAATCTTCCCAGTATTTCGGCATAATGATATTGAAAGAATTAATACCATTTATAAAAAAAATAACATCCCTTACCTCGAAAGAATAGTACTTCTGGCTGGAATATTAGATATAACGCTGAAAGGAACTTGCACCGTATAGCAACACTCAAAGTATCAAAATATTCATAAGAATATGCTCGATAATATAGAGAGAGAATATTTCAGTTTCTGGTATGATTTTTAATTCTAACCTAAGCACCCTATTTATAGAAAAATGATTAGAACACCAAAGTAGAAAATTTAATAAAATAATATTATTTATTAAAAAAAAATTGGACGCACACACCAACTGAATTCAGCACAATTATATCACATGTAGGGCCCACCCAATTGCAAAAAATGTTTTTATAAAAAAATTAAAATTTCAAAAATCAATTATTTCGGAACTTCAATAATTCATAATAAATAGCCCATTTATCAGAAAAATTCGAATCTTATGTCCTTTCATAGAAAATTCAATTATCTACAACTTTATAAGTATAAGTTTTTCCAAATTCCAAACAGAATTTGACCGAAATCCATATACAAATGATTTTACAGGCTAAAATCAAATTTCAGTAAGAAATGGGGCCCACCAACACACAAAACATGTGTCAAACATTTTTTTGTAACAAAAATATGCTTCCTCCTCATTTACTCATATATCACACATTTATTGTAAAAATATCACCATTATTATATTATTATAATATAATAATATATTTAAATAAATTATTTTATCAGAAAAGATAAAATATCAATTTTCAATAATTGTCACATTAAAAAAAATTTCTCCATCTATATCCACATAAAATGAATATTTTCCTTATCATATAAATTGATAATTAATTATTCACAAATTATTTATATTACAGAATCACAATACTGACAACCAGGCCGTTCCCAGGAAAGAGGGGGCTTTCCAATAAGGATTTTTCCTTTCTGGCACGTAATTAGGTGACCAAACATCTCCTTGACAGATCTTTCTAGACATTGCCAATAATGCTATCTAATAATATTATTCAAATAATATGAATTATTGATTTGATAATAGAAAATAATGTGAAATGACAATTATTGAAACAACAATAATATAAAATATCAACGTAGCAATTATTGAATCAATAAAATAAAATATTGAACAGTAATTATTGTAACAATTATTGAGTAGTGCCTTCTTACGTAAGAATCAATAATTGGTGCAAAACCGTGAGCTACTGTGTTTTAACCACCGGGTATTTTGACAGACGACATTATTAATGGTAACAACTACGCCGTTATTTATAAACAACTTATACTTGTCGTTTTCTTCATCCAATTGCTTTCCGTTATGGGGCCCACACAAGGCTGCGCCGTCGTACGAATATTCCCCGACAGTAAGAATATTCCACGACCAAATGAATATTTCCCCGACAACAATGAATATTTTATAACCACTTACTTATATAAGATATTTGCACATTTTATCCATAACTAACCACATTAATCAAATCAACCCTTACTATTTCAAAATAATAAATAGAGAAAATTCAATCTCATTTATAATAAGTTGGGGTCTTACAAATTAGGCTTGAGAGTGGGTGACGAGATTTGAAAAGGAAATGAAAAGAAGATATCTGAGAGAGGAGACTAAGCTCCAAGAAGATATGTGAGTTCCCCTCATGTCCTGCCGCCAGAAGGAGTATCACTTTCGCTAGTCTTTCTAGCGGCAAGGGTTATATTTAGTCTAATCTCAACCATTTATTATCATGATTAACGACTGACCCAAAATCTTGAAGTGAATCTTGGGTCTCAATCAGAAACTATGGATACTGGCATACCATGCAATCTTATAATCTCGTTTATGTACATACGAACAAGATGTTCAAGTGTATAAGTTTCTCGTATAGGTAAGAAATGAGCCGACTTGGTCAATCTATTAACAATGACCCAAATCACATCTATGCCTTGAGAAACCTTAGGAAGACCGGTAACGAAATCCATGGTAATGTGCTCCCATTTCCATTCTAGAATTTCAAGTGGTTGCAATGGACCTTTTGGTACTTGATGCTCCGCCTTGACTCGTTGACAAGTTAGACACCTTGAGATAAACTCCGCGATCTCTCTCTTTATATTGCTCCACCAAAATGTATGTTGAAGATCACGATACATTTTGGTACTCCCAGGATGGATTACAAACGGTGTGTTGTGAGCCTCCATCATGATTTTATACTTTAAATCAGGGTCGTTAGGAACACAAAGTCTGGTGTTGAATCGAAGTATTCCTTTTTCATCGATTCTTGCTTCCGGCATAGCAGTGTTTGTGGATCCATGTTTGTAGCTTGAGCAACTTTAACTTTATCGATTAAAGTCGGTTCTACTCGTATATTCGCCATCATTATGTGGGTCCCTAGAGTCTTTAAATCTATCTCCATCCTTTGCAAGTCATATAAAATGGGCCTTTGCGTTGACAATATCGCACTCGTACCCGTATTTGAACTTCTATTCAATGCGTCAGCTACTGCGTTCGCTTTACCAGGATGGTATTGAATGGTATGATCATAATCTTTTAACAGTTCAAACTAACGTCCTTGCCGTATGTTGAGTTCCTTTTGGGTGAAGAAATATTTGAGGCTTTTATGATTCGTAAAGATCTCCACTTTCTCTCATATAAGTAATGCCTCCAAATTTTAAGTGCGAAGACAACAGCTGCCAACTCTAGATCATGAGTAGGATAATTCTGTTGGGAGAATGCATATTATGATTTGATGTTTTAATGTATATGCTCATGATTATTTGTAAAGTCCTTCAAGTAATATATGTACAAGGACTTAGTGATAGATCAAATTTGTTAGGTTGATTTAAGCTCTTAACGTGTATCATTCAATAAATGAATGTATAGATAGAAAGATCAAAGATGTTAGGTTGATCTTGAGATGTAATAGATAGGCTTCGAAGATCGTAGTGTATCAATCTGATCAACATTGCAGAAGTCAAGTGTGAGACCCCAGATTTTATGAATAAAAATTTAATTTCTCAAAATAATTTTTTAATATTATGGTATGGATTTGATATAATGTTATAGTTGTGGGTAGTATTTATAAATATTGCGAATTATAACAATAATGAATAAATGTTATTTAAAAAAAATCGAATTTGAGTTCGGAGTTGAATTTGGAGACGCTGACGTGATATTCGAGTCCAGAGCGATGAAATTAGTAAAAATAGTCTATAAACACAAAATTTTTCGGGATTCACTATTTGGTCAAAAAGTCAATAGTTGACTTTTTCGGGAAAAGTTAGACTTCGAAATTTCAAAATTTATATTGTTGATAAAAATAGTTTCATTGTGTTGGAATTATTTGTGTTAGTAAAAATCGACATTTATTTCGATAATAATTGATGTCTGAAGGTTATTTTAACCAATCAGGTATTTAACCGGATAAATAAGCAATTGATTGCTATTATTTCACATGATTATAACTATTTATTCATATGTGTGTACTATTGATTCACATTCTTGTACTATTAGGGGAGTTGGTGTAAAATTGATAATACTTGCATGACTAAGTTAAAAATAGAGGTATAGATGGAGGTACTATACTGTAATTCGTATTTTCACATGTTTAAAACTATTGAGTCACATGATTTACTATTGATTCACATTATTTACTATTAGGGGAGGTGGTGTAAGTTTGATAATACTTGCAGGACTAAATTAAAAATGAAAGAAAAGTTGGAGGTATTGTTCTGTAATTTTTCGATCCCCAAAATGTGCTATTATCGAAACTATATTTTTTTATAAATAGAAGCTCATTCTTCCTTCATTTCTCACCAATTCACTAAAGCTATAGATCCCTTATTATAGAGAGAAGCTATAGAGAGAAAATCTATAGAAGAAGAAAAGCCTGCTACTTCACTACTCCTATATCCAGTTTCTTTTACGGTAAGGGTTGTTATTTCTTTTGTATTCAATAAGAGAACTTCTGTTATTCCATTTTTTATTATTCTATTGGAATAACCTATATACGCGGGCTACCCTATACTTGGTGACATTCTTCTATTATTCCGTCTTTATTATTCGGTTGGAATATCCTGTCTATGCGTTCTACGCCGGACCTGATTCCGTCTTTATTATTCTGTTGGAATATCCTGTCTGTGCGTTTACGCCGGACCTGGTTCCATCTTTATTATTGTTTTGTTGGAATATTCTGTCTGTGCATTTACGCCGGACCTGGTTCCGTCTTTATTATTCTGTTGGAACATCCTGTCGGTGCGAATTTCGCCTGACCTGGTTCCGCTACTTATTATTCTGTTGGAATAACCTGTCTATGCGAAGTACCGCATGCATGGTGATTTCTTTTGTTATTCCATTCTTTATTATACTCAGTTGATTAAATTTTATCTTCTATACTCCATCAAATTAGTGGAATATCCTTGATATTTGCGCTTCATCCAGTATCTTTTCATGGAAATATTCTTCTGAGCATTCTTAATTTTTTCTCCACAAAACAGTATCATGTTGACAATTTAAACATTATCAGTACCTGGATAAACTAATTCTTGAACTTGTTTTATTGAATTCTTATATCATTGTCATCATCCTCATGTTTATATTATGTCGAAAGTCATATGTGGCCTGTAGTGCATAGATGGAATTGGTATGATTATGACCAGGGATTATTCGGTATAATCATAACCGTAATGTTACAAATGATGTGGAAAAAGTCCTCATTGGCCCGTAGTGCATTAATGGACAGTTTTTGGTATGATTATGGCTATGGATTCTCTTTGGCCGTAGTGCAAAGATGAATTGTTTTATGGCATGATCAGGACCGTTGATGAAAACATGATTATCTTAAGCCGTAGTGCATGGATAATTCGTGGTCGTGATACTAATGAATATCCTTGGCCGTAGTGCAGGGGTGATTCGATGATGTGAATTATTTATTAAGCTGAGTCCCAGCGATAAAAGTGATGATAAACCTTTTAAATCATAGAAGATAGTAGATTTTATTCCCTACTTGACTCTTCTAATGGATTTCTTGTTCCGCTGCAGTTAAACTTGATGTTTGTTATATTTTATCAGTTTAACATTGTTGAAGGCTAACGATAAATTATTCTGCATTATCTTAGTCTTATTATTTCTCACTGGGCTAGTTGAGCTCACCTTTTCATTCATTATTCTCTTCAGGAAATAAGAACGTAGCTGGGACTAGTCGGGGAACAGAGTGATGGTCCTAGATGATAGCATTAGTAGTCCGTCACCATGGCGTGACATGCAATATATAATTGTATTGAGGACCTAAGATGTGTGTGTCGTATTTTATACGTCACTTAATAATTGATTTTGGTGAACAACAATAGGGTGATGAGAACCCGACCCTGAAAGCGTCAAAAGTGCACCGCAGTAAAATGAAGAGAACATAAATCTTCTCGTGTCCCTTTGGAGACTTGAAATATTTGTTGTTGTACTTTATATGACATGTATTAAATTGAGTTTGGATACTGTCTATGAGATAATATTGTATTAAAACTCACAGCTTAACTGTGATCGTATTCTGCACGACAGTTCAAAAGTTGTATAAATAAAGTTTGTATTTAATTTTTATAGTGTGATATCTGGCGACTCAGAATGGGTCGTGTGGACCTGTTTTGGGGGCGTCACAGTTGATATCAAAGCTTAGGGATATGATCCCTGACTGAGATGTGAGTCAAGAACTAGGAGGGGAGAGACAGGAAATTCCTTCGCTAGTATGACCTACCTAAGTTTATTTGTTACTTAATTGGTCGGTCAGAATATAGGGGTATTATGCGGTATGTCAATTAACCCTTATTTTGAAACTATATTCAAGAATGATATTTAAAATAAAGGAGATGAGAAATGGAAAATCATGATAGAGCAGAAATAACCGGGAAGGTACAATCAGAAAAGAAAGCAATGTATTCTCGTCTCTTCGAATATCAGGTACGTATGTAAATTTCGAGGGCGAAATTCCATAAGGAGGGGAGATTGTGATACCCCAGATTTTATGAATAAAAATTTAATTTTCTAGAAATAATTTTTTAATATTATGGTATGGATTTGACATAATGTTATAGTTATGGGTAGTATTTATAAATATTGTGAATTATAACAATAATGAATAAATGTTATTTAAAAAAAATATCGAATTTGAGTTCGGAGTTGAATTTGGAAACGCGAACGTGATATTCGAGTCTGGAGCGATGAAATTAGTAAAAATAGTCTATAAACATAAAATTTTTCAGGATTCACTATTTGGTCAAAAAGTCAATAGTTGACTTTTTCAGGAAAAGTCAAACTTCGAAATTTCAAAATTTATATTATTGATAAAAATAGTTTCATTGGGTTTGAATTATTCGTGTTAGTAAAAATCGACATTTATTTCAATAATAATTGATGTTTGAAGGTTATATTGACCAATCAGGTATTTAACCGGATAAATGAGCAATTGATTGTTATTATTTCACATGATTATAACTATTTATTCACATGTGTGTACTATTGATTCACATTCTTGTACTATTAGGGGAGTTGGTGCAAAATTGATAATACTTGCATGACTAAGTTAAAAATAGAGGTATAGATATAGGTACTATTGTGACACCCCCAAAATAGGTATACATCACCCATTCTGAGTCGCCAAATACATGATACAGAAATAAATACAACTTCATTAAACTGTGAGTTTAAATACAAATAGAGAGTATAAAAACTCAAACGGAGTCCTCATTACAATTATTGATACATTTTTTTAAAAATAGTGAGTACTGCTAAAAAAACTTTCTAGAACCATCACTCCGTAACCAGACTAGTTCCTGCTATGTTCTCACCTCATGAGAAGAAAAATGGAACAAAAGGGTGAGCTCAACTAGCCCAGTAAAGAATATTATAACTAAGATAATATACAACAAATTATCATTAGTTTTCAACAGGGAATAATATGATAAAATATAATAGACAACAAGTTTTAGATCAACAACTGCAGCGGAAAACAACAATCCATTAGAAGAGTCAAGTAGAGAAAGAATTCTACTATCTTCTAATATTTAAAAGTCCATCATTAATATTTTATCCTTGTAACATCAATCAATATCCATCTTGAATCAAATATTCATCTTTGCACTACAGGCCAAAGATATTAATTTGTATCACCAGTTAGTCATGTTCATCTCAACACCTGTTCATCTTTGCACTACGGGCCAAAGATATTCATTAGGTAATCATTCATCTTTGCACCACAGGCCAAAGATATTCATTTGTATCATCATTTAGGACTGAGGATGATGAAAAATATTTTAAAGAAAACGAATCCAGTGAGATAACAGATCAAATATTAAGGATTCGTATTACAGTTTATCCAAGTTCAATAATATTCCGAAATAACCAATTTTGAAGCAGAATTCAAAAATAATGATCAAAACATGGTTACAATCAAAGATAGTAACCATAATAGACAACTTGGACAAAAAGAAGAAAATTTTATTTTTCCATGAATAGTGTCGTATTCGTGAATAGTGCCGTATACGTGAATAGTAACTCCGACACAAAAAGTTTCAAATTTGATAAAAAGTTCATACCAACATTTCGGTATAATGATATTGAAGAAAATATCATTTTAAGAAGAATATAACACTCCTTAACTCAAAATATCAGTACTTCTGATCGGAATATCGGTATAAGGCTGAAGGAAACTTGCACTGATTAACCGAAACTCACAAAGTATCTAAATACTCACAAAATACACTCAATAATCTAGAGAGAGAAAGAGAGAAAACTTGTTTCTGGTGGGATTTTCAATTCTAACTTAGCCATCTATTTATAGGAAAATGTTAACACGCCGAAGCAGACTTAACCTATAACCTGATGGCTTTACCTGCTACTATTCCCACCCACCACGTTTGAATAAAAATCTCAGCACATTTCTTCACCAACCAAGAGTAGGGCCCACCAATTCTAGAATTTTCCACCAAAATGATTTATAACCTGATTTCTGAATCAGCAACCTCTTAAAATTCATAACAAATCATACGCTCATTTTTAACGGTTCAAAATTTGTGGACATATACTCAACTTATATATGTATAACATATCCAAAAATTACAACGATCCAACGGTCGGATTAAAAATTATAACTCCCGCAATATATCTCAAAAAACACTGGTTTGATTTTTAATACCTCCAATCCGACAAAATACTAATAAAACACCTCAACATTAATTCCTTCATTTATAACCACATAAATAAATCCATCATTTATATCCATATAAAATAAATATTTCCTTATCATATGAATCAATGATTAATTATTCACAAATAATATTACAGAATCACATTTATGACAACCAGACTGTTCCCAAGAAAGAGGCTTTCCAATAAGGATTTCTCCTTACTGGCGTGCAATTAGGTGACCAAACCTCTCCTTGATAGAACTTTTTAGACATTGCCAATAATATTATCTAATAATATTATTCCAAATAATCTGAATTACTGATCTGATAAAGGAGATACTGTGCAGTGACGATAATTGAAATAACAATAATATAAAATATCAATGCAGCAATCATTGAATCAATAAAATAAAATATTGAGCAATAACTACTGTGACAATTATTGAGTAGTGCCTTCTTACGTAAGGATCAATAATTTAACAATACTGTGCAATACCGTATGCTACTGTGCAACAACGCGTATTACTTTACTTTAACCACCGAGTATTCCAACAGTGTTAACGGTAACAACTATGCTGTTATTCAATTTTATCATTTTCTTCATTCGACTGTTATCTATTATGGGGACCACAATTGGCTGCGCCGTCGTACGAATATTCCCCGACAGAAAGAATATTCCACCGACAAAATGAATATTTTATAACCACTTGCTTATTTTACAAAATTTTCACATTTCACCCATAAACAAAGTTATTATATCAAATTAATACCTTATTATTCACAATAATAAATAAAGGAAATTTGATTTTATTCATTAAAAAGTTGGGGTCTTACAACCTCCCCTCCTTATGAAATTTCGTCCTCGAAATTGACGTACGTACCTGGTGTTTCGAAAAGGTTAGGATACCTCACTTTCATTTCTCATTCCAACTCCCAGGTCATCTCTTCAATAGCATGGTTTCTCCACAAAACCTTAACTCGTGGTATAACCTTCGTGCGTAGGACATGCTCTTTCCTATCCAAGATCTTAACAGGTACCTCCTCGTACGTTAAATCTTCAGCTATCTCGTCTGGTTCTAACTCAATAATGTGGTTCGGGTCTTTAATATATTTACGAAGCATAGATATGTGAAAAACATTATGAACACGAGACATACTTGGAGGTAATGCGAGTCTATATGCCACATTTCCTATTCGGTCAAGAATCTCAAATGGACCAACAAATCTTGGATTAAGATTTCCTCTCTTCCCAAATCTTGTAACTCCCTTCCATGGTGCAACACGTATCAATACATGATCCCCAATATTAAATTCTACGTCCTTCCGATGAAGATCCACATAACTCTTTTGTCGATCATGTGTCGTTTATATACGTTGTCGAATCGTTTGGATCTTCTCTGTAGTCATGTGTACCAACTCTGGTCCCAACAATGTTGCTTCACCCACCTCGTCCCAGCATATTGGAGGACGACATTTTCTTCCATACAACGCCTCGAATGGAGCCACACCTATGCTCGCCTGATAACTGTTGTTGTAGGAGAATTCCACCAATGGTAGGTACTTATCCCAACTCCCATTGAGATCTAGGACATAGAGTCTTAATAGATCTTCAAGAATTTGAATAGTCCTCTCTGATTGTCCGTCGGTTTGAGGATGATATGCCAAACTGAATCGTAAATCCGTGCCCATAGCTTTCTGTAAGCTAACCCAAAATCGTGAAGTGAATCTTGGGTCACGATACGAAACTATGGATACTGGCATGACGTGTAATCTCATAATCTCGTTCACGTACATACTAGCAAGACGTTCAAGGGAATAAGTCTCACGTATGGGCAAGAAATGCGCAGACTTGGTTAATCTATCAAGAATAACCAAAATCGCATCTATGCCTTGAGAAGCCTTGTGAAGACCCGTAATGAAATCCATAGTAATGTGTTTCCACTTCCATTTCGGAATCTCAAGTGGTTGTAATGGACCCTTTGGCATTTGATGCTCCGCCTTTACACGTTGACAAGTTAAACACCTCGAGATAAACTCCGCGATCTCTCTTTTCATATTGCTCCACCAAAATGTATGTCGAAGATCATGATACATTTTGGTACTCCCAGGATGGATTGCAAACGGTGTGTTGTGTGCCTCCATCATGATTCTATGCTTCAAGTCAGAATTGTTAGGAACACAAAGTCTGGAGTTGACTCGAAGTATTCCTTCTTCATCGATTCTTGCTTCTGGAATAACACCTTCTTGCACTTTCTTCTTCATACGCATCAGCTCCATGTCCGTAGCTTGAGAAGCTTTAACTTTATCGATTAAAGTCGGTTCTACTCGTATGTTTGATATCATCACATGGGTACTTGGAGCCTTCATCTCTATTTCCATCATTTGCAAGTCATACAAAATGGACTTTTGTGTTAACAACATTGCACTCGTACCCGTATATGATCTTCTACTTAATGCGTCAGCTACCACGTTTGCTTTTCCAGGATGATATTGGATGGTGTGATCGTAATTTTTCAACAGCTCGAGCCAACTTCATTGCCGCATATTGAGTTCCTTTTGGGTGAAAAAATATTTAAATCTTTTATGATCTGTATAGATCTCCATTTTCTCCCCATACAGGTAGTGTCTCCAAATCTTCAACGCGAAAACGACTGCTGCCAACTCCAAATCATAAGTAGGATAATTCCTCTGATATTCTTTGAGTTGCCGTGAGGCATAGGCTATGACTTTCCCATGTTGCATGAGAACACATCATAACCCTTTGCCTGAAGCATCGCTGTAGATAACAAATCTATCCGAACCAGATGGTATTGTCAGAACAGGTGCCGAAATGAGTCTTCTCTTGAGTTCTTGAAAACTATTCTCGCAATCCTCGTTCCAATCAAATTTTATATCTTTACGAGTTAGCTGAGTTAATGGAGTAGCGATTCGAGAAAATCCTTCCACGAATCTCCGATAATAACCAGCTAAGCCCAAAAAGTTACGTACTTCGGTCACCGACTTTGGTTGCTCCCAACTTTGTATGGCTTCAATCTTCGTCGGGTCGACAGATACTCCATTTTTTGACACCAGGTGTCCAAGGAATGCTACTTCCTCAAGCTAGAACTCGTATTTTTTCAACTTGGCATACAACTTGTTATCACGAAGCCTTTGCAGTACCAGCTTCAAATGGTGCTCATGATCTTCATGGCTTTTGTAATAGATGAGGATGTCATCAATAAAGACAACAACGAACTGATCCAAGTATTCTTTAAACACACGGTTCATCATATCCATGAAAGCAGCAGGAGCATTAGTCAATCCAAAAGACATGACTAAGAATTCATAATGCTCGTACCAAGTTCTAAAGGCAGTCTTTGGAATATCCTCAGTTTTGATCTTCAGCTGATGATATTCAGAATGAAGATCGATCTTTGAAAAGAATTGTGCTCCTTGCAACTGGTCAAACAGGTCATCAATGCAAGGTAGCGGATACCTATTATTGATAGTGACATGGTTCAACTCTCGGTAGTCAATACAAAGTCGCATACTCCCGTCTTTCTTCTTTACGAATAACACAGGAGCACCCCAAGGAGATGTACTAGGACGAATAAAACCGATTTCCAACAACTCCTGTAGTTGGACCTTTAACTCTTGAAGTTCAATAGGAGCCATTCGATATGGGGTTTTTAGAAATGGGCTTTGTACCAGGTTCAAAGTCAATAAAGAATTCAACTTCACGTTTTGGGGGTAGACCGGGAAGTTCTTCAGGAAATACATCAGGAAATTCACTAACAATAGAAATAGTATTCAAATCTAACGTGTTTTTGTTCAAGTCCGTGACATGGGCTAAGAAAGCTTGACATCCATTTTTCAATAAACAAATAGCTTTATGGCTTGATATGACAGTGACTGATTTTAGTGGTTCGGTTGTTTGAATTCGCATAATAGGTTGGTTAGGAATATGAAAACTAACAACCTTACGAAAACAATCAATTTTAGCATGATGCGTGGTTAACCAATCAATCCCCAAAATTACATCAAATGCAAGAATTTTCAACGAAATAAGGTCGGCAGGTAATGTGATGGTACCGACTTGAATCATGCAAGATTTAAAAATGGTAGATATAACGAAAGTTTCTCCTAACGGAGTCTCAACAGATAAGTCAAAGTCTAATTTCTTCGGAGTCAAGTTTAAACGTTGAGCACAAGCAGGAGAGATAAAAGAATGGGTAGAACCAGTATCTAATAAGGTATAAACTTCGCAAGAGTTTATGATTAGCTTGCCCGTGATCACCTCGTTTGGGTTCCTCGCATTTTGGGCAGTCACGACAAACGCCCTTCCAGGAACCACCGACTTTAACTTGTCCGGGATAGCCTTTGGAGTCACCATCCCTGTTGAAATTGGTTTCACAACTAGACAATCTCTAGCTATATGACCTTCCTTTTCACAATTATAACACACCTTGGATTGTTGTGGACAGTTTGGGCTGATGTGTCCCTCTTTCCCGTATTTGTAACATACGACCGGTGGTCGTTCTCCTCCCCTAAAAACAGTTGATGTTGGTGCTAACGTTTTTACACTATCATTGTTGTACCTTCTCCTTTTGAAATCTCCTCCCAACCCGCTCCTTCTATTATCACGGCCATGATTACCACCAGAGTGGTTACCGCTTTTGTCCGAATGCTTTCCTTCTCTCTGGTTGTCATTGCTCCGATGATTGCTGCCACCGATATGACCCTGGTTATGTTCCCTCGGTTGAACATAATCATTATCTCGCTCTAATAATTGAGCCCTATTTACAACATCTGAATATAAAGAAAATTTATGAGAGATAAGATATTGTCGAATCTCGGGCTTTAGACCTCTCAGAAACATCCTCGTCATTCGTTCCTCATTTTCGACCAAATGAGGTATAAACCTAGATAACTCTGCAAACTTCGCCTCGTACTGGGACACCGTCATGTTATTTTGTTCCAGTCTGATAAACTGCACCTCCTTCATATGACGAATACTTTCAGGAAAGTACTTGTCATTGAATAATTTCTGTAATGTTTCCCAAGACATGCTGATTGCGGCTGGATGGGTACGCTTCACAGACTCCCACAAGTAGTCTGCCTCACCGCGGAACATAAAGGTGGCGAATGGAACCTTTTTTTCCTCTGTGCATCCCAAGACATCGAATATCTTGGTAATTTATTTGACCCACGTTTTCGCCATGATCGGATTCGGCTTTCCCTTAAATCCTGGTGGACCCAACTCTTTGAACTGCTTGGCTGTGATAAGTCGCGCATTGCTAGCATTTCTACCCGTATTTTGTGCACGAGTCTCCCTCGTCTAGTTTTGCATGAACTGCAAAAAGCTTCTAAACATCCCATCATTCATCATTTTTTCGGTAACGTTGTTTACAGGAGGATTGTTTCCTTCCTGTTGCACGTTCCCCTGGGTAGTGATCAAAGGTGTCTCCATGGTTTGATTCACTCCATTATTAACGTTCTCAGTTGCCATTCTTAAATACTGCCATAAAATAAGGGTTGATAGTCATGCAACATATTATCCTTCTACTCTGACCGACCAAATAAACTTAGTCAGGTCATACTAGCGAAAGAATTCCCCGTCTCTCCCCTCCTAGTTCTTGTCTCACATCTCAGTCAGGGATCATATCCCTAAGCTTTGATACCAACTGTGACGCCCCCAAAATATGTATACATCACCCATTCTGAGTCGCCAAATACATGGTAAAGAAACAAATATAATTTTATTAAACTGTGAGTTTAAATACAAATAGAGAGTATAAAAACTCAAAAGAAGTCCTCATTATAATTATTGATACACTATTTTAAAAATAGTGAGGACTGCTAAAACAACTTTCTAGAACCATCACTCCGTACCCCGACTAGTTCCTGCTATGTTCTCACCTCCTGAGAAGAAAAATGGAACAAAAGGGTGAACTCAACTAGCCCAGTAAATAATATTATGACTAAGATAATATAAAAAAAATTATCATTAGTCTTCAACATGGAATAATCTGATAAAATATAATAGACAACAAGTTTTAGATCAACAATTGCAGCGGAAAACAGCAATCCATTAGAAGAGTCAAGTAGAGAAAGAATTCTACTATCTTCTAAGATTTAAAAGTTCATCATCAATATTTTATTCCTGTAACATCAATCAATATACATCTTGAATCAAATATTCATCTTTGCACTACAGGCCAAAGATATTCATTTATATCACCAGTTGGTCATGTTCATCTCAACACCTGTTCATCTTTGCACTACGGGCCAAAGATATTCATTAGGTAATCATTCAGCTTTGCACCACAGGCCAAAGATATTCATTTGTATCATCATTTAGGATTGAGGATGATGAAAAATATTTTAAAGAAAAATGAATCCAGTGATATAACAGATCAAATATTAAGGATTCGTATTACAGTTTATCCAAGTTCAATAATATTCCGAAATAACCAATTTTGAAGCAGAATTCAAAAATAATGATCAAAACATGGATACAATCAAAGATAGTAACCATAATAGACAACTTGGACAAAAAGAAGAAAATTTTATTTTTTGGTGAATAGTGCCGTATACGTGAATAGTAACCCCGACACAAAAAGTTTCAAATTTGATAAAAAGTTCATACCAACATGTCGGTATAATAATATTGAAGAAAATATCATTTTAAGAAGAATATAACACCCCTTACCTCAAAATATCAGTACTTCTGATCGGAATATCGGTAAAAGGCTAAAGGAAACTTGCACTGATTAACCGAAACTCACAAAGTATCTAAATACTCACAAAATACACTCAATAATCTAGAGAGAGAAAGAGAGAAAACTTGTTTCTGGTGGGATTTTCAATTCTAACTTAGCCATCTATTTATAGGAAAATGTTAACATGCCGAAGCAGACTTAACCTATAACCTGATGGCTTTACCTGCTACTATTCCCACCCACCACGTTTAAATAAAAATCTCAGCACATTTCTTCACCAACCAAGAGTAGGGCCCACCAATTCTAGAATTTTCCACCAAAATGATTTATAACCTGATTTCTGAATCAGCAACCTCTTAAAATTCATAACAAATCATACGCTCATTTTTAACGGTTCAAAATTTGTGGACATATACTCAACTTATATATGTATAACATATCCAAAAATTACAACGATCCAACGGTCGGATTAAAAATTATAACTCCCGCAATATATCTCAAAAAACACTGGTTTGATTTTTAATACCTCCAATCCGACAAAATACTAATAAAACACCTCAACATTAATTCCTTCATTTATAACCACATAAATAAATCCATCATTTATATCCATATAAAATAAATATTTCCTTATCATATGAATCAATGATTAATTATTCACAAATAATATTACAGAATCACGTTTATGACAACCAGGCTGTTCCCAGGAAAGAGTGGGCTTTCCAATAAGGATTTCTCTTTACTGGCGCGCAATTAGGGGACCAGACCTCTCCTTGACAGAACTTTCTAGACATTGCCAATAATGTTATCTAATAATAT
The DNA here is from genome assembly GCA_020205505.1 of Panax japonicus. Lineage (NCBI taxonomy): Eukaryota > Viridiplantae > Streptophyta > Magnoliopsida > Apiales > Araliaceae > Panax > Panax japonicus. The sequence goes on from CM035099.1 coordinate 49,331,300, forward strand.
TATTTAAAACAATCTGAATTACTGATCTGATAAAGGAGATGTTGTGCAGTGACGATAATTGAAACAACAATAATATAAAATATCAATGCAGCAATTATTGAATCAATAAAATAAAATATTGAACAGTAACTACTGTGACAATTATTGAGTAGTGCCTTCTTACGTAAGGATCAATAATTCAATAATATTGTGCAATACCGTATGCTACTGTGCAACAACGCGTATTACTTTACTTTAACCACCGGGTATTCCAACAGTGTTAACGGTAACAACTACGCCGTTATTCAATTTTGTCATTTTCTTCATTCGACCGTTATCCATTATGGGGCCCACAATTGGCTACGCCGCCGTACAAATATTCCCCGATAGAAAGAATACCCCTTATGAGTACAACAAATAATATCCTTTACCCTAGAAAGAAGAGTACTGGATATAGAAGTAGTGAAGTAGCAGAACAATTTTCTTCTTTCTCTCTATAGTTTCTCTCTCTAGAGTTTCAATGAATTCGTAAGAAATAATGAAGGAATGAATTTCTATTTATAGAAGAATAGACTGTATAGTAACTAATTCATGAACGGTTCAGATTGATTTACTTTAAACGGACTGTCCAGATTTAAAACAAAATCTTTTAAATAAAATATAATATATTCTATATATAATCTAATAAAATGAATAACTCTATAAAATTATTTTGTTTTATATAAAAAGATTTTACTATGCAAAATACTATGCACAATAAAATATAATATATTCTAATTATTGTCTAATAAAATAAATTACTTTATAAAAGTATTCTATTTTATATAAAAAAAATTACTATGCAAAATACTATGCATAATAGAATATTATATATTCTATTTATAGTCTAATAAAACGAATAACTTTATAAAAGTATTCTGTTTTATATAAAAAGATTTTATGTTTTATTACATTAATAATACTAATAAAACAAAACTCATCATCATTATTATTATTCACACTATTAATCGACCAGGTCGTTCCCAGGAAAGAGAGGGCTTTCCAATAAGGATTTCTCCCTATTGACGCGCAATTAGGTGACCAAACATCTCCTTGGCAAAACTTCTAGACATCGTTAATATTGCAAATAATAATATTAATAACTTTGTTATCTCAATTATTGATTTAATAATATATAAAAATATCGACAATAATTAAATCAAAACTGAGTAACTTCTCACGTAAGCATCAATAATCAATACTGTGTGCTACTATGCAACCACGCGTATTACTATACTTTTAACACCGGGTGTTTCAACAGTTAACGATAACAACTTCCGCCGTTATTTTTATAAAGTATTTTTGTCGTTTTCTCAATCCGACAATAATTCCGTTATGGGGTCCACCAATGATTGTGCCGTTGTACGAATATTTTCTGTTAAAACGAATATTCCCTGACCAATCAAATATTATATAACAACTTTCATACTTTGCAAAATTTATAAATATTACCCACAACTATAACATTATATCAAATTTACTCCATAATATTCAAAAATGATATTTATAGAAAAATCATATTTATTAAAAAAGTTGGGATCTTACACCATCTGAGTATGTTCACATGATAACCGAGTCCAGTGGAAGAACTGGTGATCTGAAGGACTCAGGCCTTCCAGGAAATATGTCTGTTGTTAAGGAAAACGAAGAAGAAGGAGAAGCAAACAAAGGAGAACCCTCTGTCCTTGTCAAAAAAGTAAGGGGATGAGGAAGCTTAAGGCTAGGATGGAAGAAGAACCCCAGGGATCCACAACTGATAAACCAGCAGGGTCCTCTGACATTGAGACTCTAAGGATCCTGAGATAGAAGTAAAGCAGGCTGAGGCTGAAGAAGATAGAGCCACCATATCCCAGCTGCTAGAGAAGAATAAGGTCAGCCACAAATCCAAAAGGCCTTTCATCTCCTCAATCGTATAGTCTCTACTGATCGTAGAGACCAGACCAAGCATATCAGATGTTCTCTTACCTATCCATGATGCCATATCATTAGGCCCAAATCCTAAACTCTTGGGATCACATGTTCTGGAGTTTCAAAGAGTATCTGGCCATCTCAGTATTGGCTCATGGATTCCCAGGAAGATTCAACTTTGCTAAGAAGTTACTTACCAACAACTCTTCCTCAAAGGATAAAAGTATTGAAATTAAAGTATTCAATTTTTCTATTTTGGTAAATAGTTAAATTGATAAAAGTTTAAAGTTAAGGGTGATATGTGAAAATTTTTCAAAGTAGACAAGTTGTCATAAAATACCCGATTACTATTCACTCTAGTATTGTTTACTCTAGTATTTGGGGCACTTTTTGTGTCAGAGTACTATTCACGAGTTACTATTCATGGGTTATTATTCACCCGAATATTATTCACTCGGGTATTTGGGGTATTTTTGTGTCGGGGTACTATTCACAGGGTACTATTCTCAAAGTACTATTCACGGGATACTATTCACCTGAAAAATATATTTTTTATCGGTCCAAATTATTTTTGGGTACGATATTATTCCATGAGGAGATGTGCTAATTTTTCAGACCGTTGGTTGAAATTATAATAGTAAATCAATATGGATCGTTGATTTAAAGTTTTAATAGTAACTTGTCCCTTCAGTTTTTCAAGAGTTATTTGTCCCTTCAGTTTTCCAAGAGTTATTTTTCCCTTCGGTGTTTCAAGAGTTATTTTCCCCTTCGGTGTTTCAAGAGTTAATTTCCCCTTCGCAAATATTAGTTGTCTCTTTAATATTACCAAGAGTCATTTTGACCTTTCGTTAAGTCCAAGAGCCACTTTTCATTTTTCTATAAAGAGAACATCTGATTGTTGATATTCCTTCATTATTTCTTACTAATTCACTGAAACTCTAGAGAGAGAAATTATAGAGAGAATTCTTCTTCTATAATCTTGAGTGTATTTCTTTAGAGTTTAAAAAAGCTTTGAGCGTAGTAAAGGTTTTCTTCAAGTATATCATCGCCCTACCAGTCGGAGTACTCTTCTTTCAAAGGTAAGGGATATCATTATTGTGTAAGGGATATCATTATTGTGTAAGGGATATTATTATTATAGTAAGGGCTATTATTTCTTTCGTATTCATGAAGAGATCTATTGTTATTCTATTCATTCTTATTCTGTTGGAATAGCCTATATACGCGGACTACCGTATACATGGTGAAATTCTTCTGTTATTCCATTCCTTATTATTATGTTGGAATAACCTGTTTATGCGAAGTACCACATACATGATGAAATTCTTCTATTATTACATTCTTTATTATTCTGTCGGAATATCCTGTCGGTGCGAATTTTGCTTGACCTGGTTCCATCATTTATTATTCCTTATTTACGATTCTGTCGGAATATCCTGTCTGTGCGTTTTATGTCGGACCTGGTTCCATCATTTATTATTCCGTATTTACGATTCTGTCGAAATATCCTGTCAGTGCGTTTTACGCCGGACCTGGTTCCATTATTTATTATTCTGTTGGGAATAACCTATCTGTGTGGTCTCTATCGCATGCATGGTGATTTCTTTTGTTATTCCATTCTTTATTATTCTGTTGGAATAACTTGTTTATGTGGATTATCACATGCATGGTGAATGATCCTTTGAATTCATTCCTTATTAAATTGTGGAAATGATCTGGTTACGTTGATTATGATGAGAGTCATAATAAAAGCATTGGACTGATGAAAATCATGGGTATATGTAGTATTAGTAAGTGTTATAATGAGTTATGTTGGTTATTATGTGAAAACATGAAAGTTTCTTAGAAATCACAAAGGGTTGAAAAATCAGATTTTGGTGAAAATGGAACATAAAATTCAATTGACCATATCTCCTATTATAGTTCAAATTTTTGAATGTGATCACGTTCTAGAGTTAGATCTATGAGTTTTGTAGCATCTCCAAGTGGAATCACTGGAAAAAGGTGTTGTAGATTTTCGTGTGGACTGATGTAAGACCCCAACTTTTTAATGAATAAAATCAAATTTCCTTTATTTATTATTGTGAATAATAAGGTATTAATTTGATATAATAACTTTGGTTATGGGTGAAATGTAAAAATTTTGCAAAATAAGCAAGTGGTTATAAAATATTCATTTTGTCGGTGGAGTATTCTTTGTGTCGGGGAATATTCGTACGACGGCGCAGCCAATTGTGGGACCCATAACAAATAACGGTCGAATGAAGAAAATGACAAAATTGAATAACGGCGTAGTTGTTACCGTTAACACTGTTGGAATACCTAGTGGTTAAAGTAGAGTAATACGCGTTGTTGCACAGTAGCATACGGTATTGCACAGTATTGTTGAATTATTGATCCTTACATAAGAAGGCATTACTCAATAATTGTCACAGTAGTTACTGTTCAATATTTTATTTTATTGATTCAATAATTGCTGCATTGATATTTTATATTATTGTTGTTTCAATTATCGTCACTGCACAGTATCTCTTTTATCAGATCAGTAATTCAGATTATTTGGAATAATATTATTAGATAACATTATTGGCAATGTCTAGAAAGTTCTGTCAAGGAGAGGTCTGGTCCCCTAATTGCGCGCCAGTAAAGAGAAATCCTTATTGGAAAGCCCACTCTTTCCTGGGAACAGCCTGGTTGTCATAAACGTGATTCTGTAATATTATTTGTGAATAATTAATCATTGATTCATATGATAAGGAAATATTTATTTTATATGGATATAAATGATGGATTTATTTATGTGGTTATAAATGAAGGAATTAATGTTGATGTGTTTTATTAGTATTTTGTCAGATTGGAGGTATTAAAATCAAACCAGTATTTTTTGAGATATATTGCGGGAGTTATAATTTTTAATCCGACCGTTAAATCGTTGTAATTTTTGGATATGTTATACATATATAGGTTGAGTATATGTCCACAAATTTTGAACCGTTAAAAATGAGCGTATGATTTGTTATGAATTTTAAGAGGTGACTGATTCGGAAATCAGGTTATAAATCATTTTGGTGGAAAATTCTAGAATTGGTGGGCCCCACTCTTAGTTAGTGAAGAAATGTGCTGAGATTTTTATTCAAATGTGGTGGGTAGAAATAGTAGCTGGTAAAGCCATCAAGTTGCTGGTTAAGTCTGCTTCGGCGTGCTAACATTTTCCTATAAATAGAGGGCTACGTTAGAATTGAAAATCACTCCAAAAACAAGTTTTCTCTCTTTCTCTCTCTAGGTTATTAAGTGTATTTTGTGAGTATTTAGATACTTTGTGAGTTTCTGTTAATCGGTGCAAGTTTTCTTCAGCCTTATACCGATATTTCGATCAGAAGTACTGATATTTTGAGGTAAGGGGTGTTATATTCTTCTTAAAATGATATTTTCTTCAATATTATTATACCAAAATGTTGGTATGAAATTTTTATCAAATTTAAAACTTTTTATGTCGGGCTTACTATTCACGTATACGGAACTATTCAGGTATACGTCACTATTCACGAATACGGCTCTATTCACCAAAAAATGAAATTTTCTTCTTTTTATCAAAGTTGTCTATTATGGTTACTATCTTTGATTGTATCCATGTTTTGATCATTATTTTTGAATTCTACTTCAAAATTGGTTATTTCGGAATATTATTGAACATGGATAAACTGTAATACGAATCCTTAATATTTGATCTGTTATCTCACTGGATTCGTTTTCTTTAAAATATTTTTCATCATCCTCAGTCCTAAATTGAAACAGCTCGGGTCAAATCCCGAGTCCGGAACAAACCTCGAGTCAAATCCCAAGTCCGAATCGAATCAAATCCATCCAAATAAGGCCCTTAAACCACTGGCCCAATAGTATATTCTTGGGTCATCGCAGCCCACCACAGGCTCACCCAAAAGGTCATGACTTGAAGGTACTATTGGTAGTAACTTATTTCCTTATATGCAGACAAATTTTTCCCTATCTTTCGATGTGGGACTGGGGTGTTACAAACTCCCCCACTTAAATTTCTGACGTCCCTGTCAAAACCGATCAAACACACAGCCCAAAGATCTTTGCCTCTCTAGCCATTGTGGGATAATATCTGCTGGCTTCGTGTCCCCACCTCCGGACCTCCATCTCTCCATTGTGGGATAATACCATCAGCCTTTGTGTCCCCACCTCCGGCAACCCGATCGGATGACCCGACCCGAGTTTTCGAGAGTCGGCTTTGATACCATATGAAACAGCTCAGGTCAAATCCCGAGTCTGAAACAAATCTCGGGTCAAATCCCAAGTCCAAATCGAATCAAATCCATCCAAATAAGTCACTTAAACCACTGGCCCAATAGTATCTTCTTGGGTCATCGTAGCCCACCACAGGCTCACCCAAAAGGTCATGACTTGAAGGTACTATTGGTAGTAACTTGTTTCCTTATATACAGAAAAAATTTTCCCTATCTTTCGATGTAGGACTGGGGTGTTACAAACTCCCTCACTTAAATTTCTGACGTCCCCGTCAGAACCGATCACACACACGGCCCAAAGATCTTTGCCTCTCTAACCATTGTGGGATAATACCGGCTGGCTTTGTGTCCCCACCACCGGACCTCCTTCTCTCCATTGTGGGATAATACCACAAGCCTTCGTGTCCCCACCTTCGGCAATCCGATTGGATGACCCGACCAGAACTTTCGAGAGTTGGCTTTGATACCATATGAAACAGCTCGGGTCAAATCCCGAGTTCGGAATAAATTTCAGGTCAAATCCCAAGTCCAAATCGAATCAAATCCATCCAAATAAGGCCCTTAAACCACTGGCCCAATAGTATCTTCTTGGGTCATCGCAGCCCACCACAGGCTCACCCAATAGGTCATGACTTGAAGGTACTATTGGTATTAACTTATTTCCTTATATGCAGACAAATTTTTCCCTATCTTTCTATGTGGGACTGGGGTGCTACATAAATGATGATGCAAATGAATATCTTTGGCCTGTGGTGCAAATATGAATGATTACCTAATGAATATCTTTGGCCCGTAGTGCAAAGATGAACAGGTGTTGAGATGAACATGACCAACTGGTGATACAAATGAATATCTTTGGCCTGTAGTGCAAACATAAATATTTGATTCAAGATGTATATTGATTGATGTTACAGGGATAAAATATTGATGATGGACTTTTAAATCTTAGAAGATAGTAGAATTCTTTCTCTACTTGACTCTTATAATGGATTGTTGTTTTCCGCTGCAGTTGTTGATCTAAAACTTGTTGTCTATTATATTTTATCAGATTATTCCCTGTTGAAGACTAATGATAATTTGTTGTATATTATCTTAGTCATAATATTCTTTACTGGGCTAGTTGAGCTCACCCTTTTGTTCTATTTTTCTTCTAATGAGGTGAGAACATAGCAGGAACTAGTCGGGGTACGGAGTGATGGTTCTAGAAAGTTGTTTTAGCAGTCCTCACTATTTTTAAAATAGTGTGTCAATAATTGTAATGAGGACTCCTTTTGAGTTTTTATACTCTCTATTTGTATTTAAACTCACAGTTTAATGAAGTTGTATTTGTTTCTGTACCATGTATTTGGCGACTCAAAATGAGTGATGTATACCTATTTTGGGGGCGTCACAACTGATTTTAGCAAAATAGTCAAAAGCTGGAAATTACCGAAATGATGCTGCCACGATTTTAAAAGGGTTGTTTCGGCCACTAAATTTTTAAGAAAAATTCCGGTCTTTTGGGACATAGAAGTATATGGTATAAATTACCTCATGTCCAAAAATGAGCTCATTTCGACTTAAAATGAGTAAGTTATGACCATTTCAATATTTAGATTTTTTCGACAAAAAATGCTATTACCGGAGTTTTATAACTCCGATGACCATGAAATTTAAACTGGAAGCTCACGTTAACATGTGTAAGATCCTGCTAAGATTTGGGAATTTCTGGAGTTAAACTTAAGATAACTAATTTCTTAAGGAATTAATTAGAAATTGATTTTTGAAAAATAATAAATAAATTTTAAAAATTTCGAGAAAAATATATGTTCAATATGGGACTATATTATGCTTAATCCCAGAAAAGAATAAATTTTGGGACTGATTTGGTATTTTTTTTGAAAATAATCTAGTTATGAGTAAATGAGACGTTATTATTTCTTGGTTAAATTAATTCTTGAACTTGTTTTATTGAATTCTTATATCATTGTCATCATCCTCATATTTATATTTTGTTGAAAGTCATCTGTGGCCTATAGTGCATAAATGGACTTGGTATGATTATGACCAGGGATTATTCGGTATAATCATCACCGTAACGTTACAAATGACGTGATAAAAGTCCTCATTGGCCCGTAGTGCATTGATGGACAATTTTTGGTATGATTATGGCTATGGATTCTCTTCGGCCAAGGGTGCAAAGATGAATTATTTTATAGCATGATCAAGACCGTTGATAAAATCACGATTATCTTTGGCCCGTAGAGCATGGATAATTTGTGGTTGTGATACTAATGAAAAAGTCCTCATTGGCCCATAATGCATTAATGGACAGTTTTTGGTATGATTATGGCTATGGATTCTCTTCGGCCAAGGGTGCAAAGATGAATTATTTTATGGCATGATCAGGACCGTTGATGAAAACACGATTATCATTGGCCCGTAGTGCATGGATAATTCGTGGTCGTGATACTAAAGAATATCCTTGGCCTGTAGTGCAGGGATGATTTGATGATGTGGATTAATTATTGAGCTGAGTCTCATCAATGAAATATTAATTCATGGATGTGATAATAATGAGTATCCTTGGTCGTAGTGCATGGATAATTCATGGATGTGATATTAACGAATATCCTTGGCCGTAGTGCATGGGTGATTCGATGATGTGGATTATTTGTCATTTGAGTCTCAGCATTATTGGTTTTACAGTTGTATATCATTGGCATATAGTGCAAAGATTAATTTATTAATATGATTATGAGCAGGAATTGTGATTTGGTATAACCATAATTTGTGATATTTTAGGTGAAGATAGGTGATGAGAATCATCTTCGTCCTGGGTGCGAAAAGGGAATTCAGAATCATAATTATGATTATGAGTTATTCATATGATTGTGGACATGAATTGTTGATTTATGTTACATGGATAAAATATTATTGGAGGACTTTTAACATGGAAAAGATAATAGACCTGATGGTCTATTTGACTCTTATAATGGATTGCTCGTTCCGCTGCAACTATGATTGAAAAGCTTTATCATATACCATATGTTCTAAATCTCTGATTTATTATTGACGAAAGCTATTGATAATTAAATTATCTTTAGTCATGATATTCTTTACTGGGCTAGTTGTGCTCACCCTTTTGCTTCACAATTCCTTTCAGATAATACGAGTGTAGCTGGGTCGAACGGGGATAACAGAGGAATAGAACGGTGGTCTATAACTGTTGAGGTTCTCCCTAAATAGTATGGAAATAATTTTGTTAAGAACTTTAGATACGTGTGTCGTATTTTATACGTCATTTGATATTTAATTATTAGTGAACCAAATAAGGTGAGGTGAACCCAACTTTGGAAGGGTGTTTTGCCACTATCATACAAGATGTCTAATGACATACAACCTAGTGTTATCATAAGACAGGGTTGTGCACATCCACTTGCTGAGTATATCTGCGAGCACTACCTATATGATCTGGGAGTTTATTTGAAGTATAATTTTCATTTGGAGACAGTGGAGATAGTTATAAGTCAAGAGAAGATTCACCATTGGAAAGAAGATGATAGTAATATTCTCATTTTTCTTTGGGGTCTATTGGGTCAATCAAGGATAATTCTGTGGACATATGATATCTATCATAACTTAGATGCATGGCCTCCCATTTACGAAGGTTTCCTTGAGCACTTCCCAAATATTTTAATTTCTAAAACAGTTTTGACTGTACTTTTATGTAAGGTACCATTGTAAGGTTGAGGCACCATGAGAGTTACATACATTTGTATTAAAACTCATAGTTAACTGTGGTCGTATTCCATATGACAGTTCAACAGTTGTATAAATGAACTTTGTATTTGATTTTTATAATGTGATATCTGGCGACTCAGAATGGGTCATGTGGACCTATTTTGGGGGCGTCACATACTGTCTATCCCAACCCTCTTCAGAGTAAATCACTTTCCATCATCCTCATTTAGCCAATTTTATGAATTCTCATGATGGTTGAAAGTGATACTTCATCCATTAAATCAATTTCCAGTTGCAAAATGCCAAAATTCTGTAACTCAACTTCATAATGCTCCAACAAACTATCAACTCTATGATCGCTGGCTCTAGCCTCATTGCAGAGTCTCCACCTCAAATCGTAGAGTCACCAAACTCAAACATCCAAATCCCCAAGCTCCTCCGTCAGATATTCCATCCTCCTCATCCAATGAATATTTTAGCCTTGATCTTGCAAAACATCCCCTCCATTCAACAATCCTCAACCCCGTGATTCTCTCCGAAATCTGCCAACGAAAGATGACTTGAAGGAAGTATCCAAGAACATGGTTAAGAACATAGAAGAAAGCCTGGAAACTCACTCAGACCTCATTCATCTCCGGTTGAATCAAATGATCACTGCTGCAAATAATCTCCCTGGCACTATGAACGCTGAGCTTACAAAGAAGCTGAGGGAAATTATCCAAGAAATTCTTCAAAGCAAGAAGGACAGAGATGAGATTCACTTCCGGATAGACACCAAACAAAGAGAGGCTATTCTTGAAATGTAGAAATCTCAAGAAAAACAAAATAATCTTATGCTGGAGAACATCATCAACCTAAAAGTTTCAGTCAAAGAATTCCAGAAAGCTTATGTAAATTAGGAACAGTAGACTGACATTGTTCTAACTGCCCTCCGAAACAAAGAAGCTAGATCTGAAGTCATGATCAAGGAAAGTCGAGAGGACATTACTCAAACACAAAGCCAATTAAACGAGCTTGTCCAAGGAGTAAATCAACTTTCTGCAGATATTCGAACCCTTGATGCTGACATAAAAGGGGAGAATAAAGGGAAAGGAGTTCAAGGAGGCTAGGGAGGCCAAGGCAGATACAGAGGAGGTCAAGGAAGCCAAGAAAGGGGTAGAGGACAATTTCATTCAGGAAGCCCTCCGGCAAGACAATTCCACCAACAGATTCCACGATCAAGCAATCAGACTCAACGATCTGATCAACAGAAAGTCTTGATGGCTCAGCCATTAAAGAGTCAAGGGCCAACTATCAGCTCACAAAATGTGACCACTATAGGCCTAAGAATGCCAATTGGAGATCCAGCATTCATGAATAGGCATGATCACAACCCAATAGTAAGCCCAAGTGAGCTGGAAGATATAGCCAGAAGGGATGAAGCGAGCAGGAAAAGAAGGGCTGAGGAGTATGCCAATCCTCCACGAAAAAGATCAAAGAAATAGAGATAAGTTGAAACTTTAAAATTCTTATTGATGTAAAGCTAAACTGCAATATTCCTTAAACATCAATAAATTCATGCTTATTCTCTAAAAATTTCAGCTGCTCACTGAAATACTAAGTCATGTTTAGATTTCCTGCAAATGCATCTAGAAACTAATAATCATGACAACAAATCTCCTTGGTTATGTCAATATCAAATAGGGGGAGATCGTTGGGAGAATGCATATTATGATTTGATGTTTTAATGTATATGCTCATGATTATTTGTAAAGTCCTTCAAGTAATATATGTACAAGGACTTAGTGATAGATCAAATTTTTTAGGTTGATCTAAGCTCTTAACGTGTATCATTCTGTAAATGAATGTATAGATAGAAAGATCAAAGATGTTAGGTTGATCTTGAGATTTAATAGATAGGCTTCGAAGATCGTAGTGTATCAATCTGATCAATATTGCAGAAGTCAAGGCAGAAACGTAGAGCTTCAAAGATCGTAGTGTGTCTGCCTTAAAGGGCCTCTTCGAAAATCGTAGAGTGGTTCCAATGTTTGCCGAGTCAACTTAGAGATCGTAGTGTGCTCTCGAAAATGTAGAGTTTTCAACTCAAGCAAGCAAAGATCGTAGTGTGCAAAGATTTAAGAGAAATTGTAGTGCTCTTGGTTGATAGCATCAGACCAGTCATCAAGGCGACAAGTCACCACAATCTGAATCGTAGAGTACTACGATCTGAATCGTATAGTATCATCTGTCTTGTATCAGAAACATCAAGCCTCACGATTTATATGGAGACAGACTCCAACATATGAGGAATGGATTCTAAACATTGAAGTACTCACCAGTCCCAAAGTCATAAGAAATATCCTTAGTATGTAATAAAAAAGTGTATTGAAGAAGCTAAGGAAAGTACCATTGGTAAGGGGGAAATACCTTTTCAGGTGTTAGGTGAGAAAGCAGTCTGTTGTGTCAGTGGGCCAAAATGCAATTCAGAAGAGGTGCAGAAATGTCTCCATCAAAGAACAGAAAGGTCAAACACATTTAATGCTTCAACGGATGGATCCAACGGATAATTTTCAAGATCACATATATGCACATCAAACATATAAAAGAAAGCAAGCAAGCATTGAACAAATAACGTGAACAACTCTCAAAGCTCAACTCTATGATCTGAGAAATAGAAAAGCTTGCTCAGCTACTCAGTTCTTTCGAACAAGTGCTTAAACAGCAACTGAGTAGCAACCATCAAGAACTCATCATCTACCAATCATCTAAAGAAAAGTACTAAGTCTGCTGGACTTGAAAAGTTCTAAGTGAACTGTAAGAAAGCCAAGTCTGCTGGACTTGAAGAGTTTAAGAGTGAACTAAGAAGTTCCTAAACTGCTGGTCTAGAAGGAATCTGTGTGATTCAGAAGTTCTAATAGACATCCTTAGTGGATTTCCTACTCGAGAAGTAGAAGAGTGGACTATGAGCTTTAAGTGCTCTGAACCACTTAAAACGACTGTGTCTTTTCCTCTCTTACTATAACTGCTATATCTGCCATAACTACTATAACTGCCTTACTCTCATAACTCCACTACTTCGTAAAGAAGATTAAAACAAACATTAATTCCGCTAAGTTTACTCATCATCAACTAACAAGTCTAAAATGAAAAGATTTTTAAATATCTATTCAACCCCGCCTTCTAGATAACTATTGTGCCTACTGGGAACCAATAAATTCCTCTCATATTCTTTGAGTTGTCGAGAGGCATAGGCTATAAATTTCTCATGTTGCATGAGAACACATCCTAACCTTTTACCCGAAGCATCACTGTATATGACAAATCCCTCTGAGCCAGATGGTATTGTCAGAACAGATGCTGAAATGAGTCTCCTCTTGAGTTCTTGAAAACTCTTCTCATATTCTACGCTCCAACCGAATTTCGTATCTTTTCGAGTCAGCTGAATTAATGGTGTAGCAATTCGAGAAAACCCTTCTACGAATCTTCAATAATAACCAGCTAAGCCGAGAAAGCTACGTACTTCGGTCACTGATTTAGGTTGCTCCTAGCTTTGTATTGCTTCAATCTTTGTCGGGTAAACAGATATTCCATGACTTGATACTACGTGTGTGACGCCCCCAAAATAAGTTTACATCACCCATTCTAAGTCGCCAAATACATGGTACAGAAACAAATACAACTTCAGTAATACAATTGTCGTACATAATACGACAACATATATACTGATAAAACACCTCAACATTAACTCCTTCATTTTTAACCACAATAAATATATCCAACATTTATATTTCCTTATCATATGAATCAATAATTAATTATTCACAAATAATATTACAGAATCACATTTATGACAACCAGGCCGTTCCCAGGAAAGAGGGGGCTTTCCGATAAGGATTTCTCCTTACTGGTACACAATTAGGTGACCAAACATCTCCTTGACTGAACTTTTTAGACATTTCCAATAATGCTATCTAATAATATTATTCAAATAATATGAATTATTGATCTGATAATGGGAAATACAATGCAGTAACAATTATTGAAATAACAATAATATAAAATAACAACGCAACAATTATTGAATCAATAAAATAAAATATCGTACAGTAACTACTGTAACAATTATTGAGTAGTGCCTTCTTATGTAAGGATCAATAATTCAACAATACTGTGTAATACCGTGTGCTACTGTGCATCCACGCGAATTACAGTATTTTAACCACCGGGTATTCCAACAGTGTTAACGGTAACAACTACGTCGTTTTTTTATAAAAGCTCATTTTTGTCGGTATCTTCATCCGACTGTTTTTCGTTATGAGGCCCACAAATAGCTGTGCCATCGTACGAATACTCCCCGACATAAAGAATATTCCACGACCAAACGAATATTCCCCGACAACAATAAATATTTTATAACCACTTGCTTATTTTGCAAAATTTGCACATTTCACCCATAACCAAAGTATATTATATCACATTAACACCTTATTATTCATAATAATAAATAGAGAAAATTCGATTTTATTCATTAAAAATTTGGGGTTTTACAACGTGCCCAAGGAATGCAACTTCCTCAAGCCAGAACTCATATTTCTTTAACTTGGCATAAAGCTTGTTTTCACGAAGCTTTTGGAGTATCAGCCTCAAGTGTTGCTCATGATCTTAATGGCTTTTGGAATATATGAGGATGTCATCGATAAAGACGACCACAAGGTGATCCAAATATTCCTTGAATACTCGGTTCATCATATCCATGAAGGCAGTAGGAGCATTAGTCAATCCAAAAGACATGACTAGGAATTCATAATGCCTGTACCGAGTTCTGAAAGCCGTCTTTAGAATGTCATCGGTTCTAATCTTTAACTGATGATATCCAGAACGAAGATCGATCTTTGAAAAGAATTTGGTGCCTTGTAACTGGTCAAACATGTCATCAATACGTGGCAATGGGTACCTATTCTTGATGGTGACATGATTCATGTAAGACCCCAACTTTTTAATGAATAAAATCGAATTTTCTCTATTTATTATTATGAATAATAAGGTGTTAATTTGATATAATACTTTGGTTATGGGTGAAATGTGCAAAATTTGCAAAATAAACAAGTGGTTATAAAATATTCATTGTTGACGGAAAATATTCGTTTGGTCATGGAATATCCTTTCTGTCGGGGAATATTCGTACGACGGCGCAGCTATTTGTGGGCTCCATAACAGAAAACGGTCAGATAAAGATAACAACAAAATTGAGTTTTTATAAATAACGGCGTAGTTGTTACCGTTAACACTGTTGGAATACCCGGTGTTTAAAATACAGTAATACGCGTAGATGCACAGTAGCACACGATATTATATAGTATTGTTGAATTATTGATCCTTACGTAAGAAGGCACTACTCAATAATTGTTACAGTAATTACTGTTCAATATTTTATTTTATTGATTCAATAATTGATGCGTTGTTATTTTATATTATTGTTGTTTCAATAATTGTTACTGCACTGTATTTTCCATTATCAGATCAATAATTCATATTATTTGAATAATATTATTAGATAGCATTATTGGAAATGTCTAAAAAGTTCTGTCAAGGAGAGGTTTGGTCACCTAATTGCGCGCCAGTAAGGAGAAATCCTTATCGAAAAATCCCCTCTTTCCCGGGAACGGTCTGGTTGTTATAAATGTGATTCTGTAATATTATTTGTGAATAATTAACTATTGATTCATATGATAAGGAAATATAACTTTTGGATATATTTATTGTGGTTAAAAATGAAGGAGTTAATGTTGAGGTGTTTTATCAGTATTTTTATCGGAATGGAGGTACTAAAAATTAAACCAGTGTTTTTGAGATATATTGCGTGAGTTATAATTTTTAATCCGACCGTTAGATCATTGTGATTTTTGGATATGTTATACATATATAAGTTGAGTATATGTCCACAAATTTTGAACCGTTAAAAATTAACGTATGATTTGTTATGAATTTTAAGAGATGGCTTGTTCAGAAATTGTTGAAGTTTCAGAATTTATCATTTTGGTGGAAAATTTTAGAATTGGTGGGCCCCACTTTTGGTTGGTGAGAAATGTGATGGAATTTTTATTCAAATGTGGTGGGTGGGAATAGTAGCAGGTAAATCCATCAGGTTGCATGTAAGACCCCAACTTTTATGAATAAAGATTAATTTTCCTCGAAATATATTTTGAATATTATGGTGTGGATATGATATAATATTATAGTTGTGAGTAATATTTACAAATTTTGCTAAGTAAGCAAGTGGTTATATAATATTCAATTGGTCGGGGAATATTCATTTTAACAGAGAATATTCGTACGTCGGCACAATCATTGGTGGACCACACAACAGAAGTATTGTCATAGTAAGAAAACAACAGAATTATCTTTTTATAAAAATAACGGCGGAAGTGTTACCGTTAAAACTGTTGAACTATTCGATAGTAAAAGTACAGTAATACGCGTGGTTGCATAGTAGTACACGGTATTAGTTATTGATGCTTACGTTAGAAGTCACTCAGTTATACTCAATTATTGCTATAGTAATTGCTGCATCATATCTCTCATATTATTGATTCGATTATTGTCACAGTATCATCTGTATTATATGATATATTATTAAATTAATAGTTGAGACGACAAAGTTATTCATATTATAAAATTACAATATTTACAATGTCTAGAAGTTCTGTCAAGGAGAGGTTTGGTCACCTAATTGCGCGCTAATAAGAAGAAATCCTTATCGGAAAGCCCCTTATTTTCTGGGAACGACCTGGTTGTTAAATATTATAAGTTATAATATTAATAATGAATAAGTTCGTGTTGATTAAAGATGAATTTGATAGTTCCATTGTGTTGGGAGTATTAGTGTTAGTGGAAATTGACATATATTCTGATGATAATTGATGTCTGAGGGTTATATTGATAAATCGGGTAATTTATCGAATAAATGAGCAATTAATTGCTACTAATTCACATGCTTATATAACTATTTGTTCACATGTGTGTACTATTGAATCACATTCTTGTACTATTAGGGGAGTTGGTGCAAGATTGATAATACTTGCATGACTAAGTTGAAAATGAAGGTATAAATGGAGGTACTATACTATAATTCGTAATTTTTCACATGATTATAACTATTGGTTCACATGATTGAACTATTGATTCACATTATTTACTATTAGGGGAGGTGGTGCAAGTTTGATAATACTTGCAGGACTAAATTAAAAAGGAAAGAAAAGTTTGAGGTATTGTACTGTAATTTTTTGAGCCTCAAAACGTGCAATTATCGAAACTATATTTTTCTATAAATAGAAGCTCATTCTTCCTTCATTTCTCACCAATTCACAAAAGCTTTAGAGCATTTATTATAGAGAGAAATTATAGAAAGAAAGAAAAAGAGAAGTCTGCTACCTCACTATTCCAGTATCCAGTTTTTCTAATGTAGGGGTATTATTTATTTCTTTTTTCTTCATGAAGAGAACTTCTGTTATTCCATTCTTTATTATTATGTTGGAATAACCTGTCTATGCGAAGTACTGCATACATGATGAAATTCTTCTGTTATTTCATTCTTTATTATTCTGTTGGAACATCCTGTCTTTGCATTACGCATGACCTAGTTCCGTTATTTATTATTCTGTTGGAACATCATGTCTGTGCGTTTATGCATGACCTGGTTCCGTTATTTATTATTATGTTAGAACATCATGCCTGTGCGTTTACGCATGACCTGGTTCCGTTGTTTATTATTATGTTGGAATATTCTGTCTGTGCGTTTACACATGACCTGGTTCCATTAATTATTATTCTGTTGGAATAACCTGTCTGTGTGTTCTATCGCATGCTTGGTGATTTCTTTTGTTATTCCATTCTTTATTATACTCAGTTGGTTAAAGTTTTGACTTCTATACTCCATGAAATTAGTGGAATATCCTTGATATTTGCGCTTCATCCAGTATCTTTTCATGGAAATATTCTTCTGATCATTCTTGAATTTTACTCCACAAAGCAGTATCTTGTTGACAATTTGGATGTTATTGGTTCCTGGATAAATTAATTCTTGAACTTGTTTTATTGAATTCTTATATCATTGTCATCATTCTCATGTTTATATTTTGTTGAAAGTCATCTGTGGCCTGTAGTGCATAGATGGACTTGGTATGATTATAACCAGGGATTATTCGGTATAATCATGATCGTAATGTTACAAATGATGTGGTAAAAGTCCTCATTGGCCCGTAGTGCATTGATGGACAGTTGTTGGCATGATCATGACCATTAATGAATACCCGAATATCTTTGGCCCGTAGTGCTGGGGTGATTCGATGATGTGAATTATTTATTAAGCTGAATCTCAGCGATAAAAGTGATGCAAAACCTTTTAAATCATACAAGATAGAAGATTTTATTCTCTACTTGACTCTTTTAATGGATTGCTTGTTCCGCTGCAGTTAAACTTGATGGTTGTTATATTGTATCAGTTTAACACTGTTAAAGGCTAATGATAATTTATTCTGCATTATCTTAGTCATAATATTTCTTACTAGGCTAGTTGAGCTCACCCTTTTGCTTTCATTGTTCTCTTCAGAGGATAACATTAGTAGTCCTCATTATTTTATGAAATAGTGTGTTAATAAATGTATTGAGGACTTATTTTGAGTTTGAATACTGTCTAGAAGACAATAATTGTATTAAAACTCATAGCTCGTGTTGTATATATAAGATTGTATTTGTATTTTATACCGTGTATTTGGCGACCCAAGATGGGTGATGTATACCTATTTTGGGGGTGTCACATTACAGGTCAAGTCTGCTTCGGTGTGCTAACATTTTCCTATAAATAGATGGCTAAGTTAGAATTAAAAATCACACCAGAAACAAGTTTTCTCTCTCTATATTATTGAGCGTATTTTGTGAGTATTTTGATACTTTGAGAGTTGCTATTCAACACAAGTTTCATTCAGCCTCATATCCGATATTTCGATCAGAAGTACTGTTCGTTTGAGGTAAGGGATATTATTTTCTTCCTAATGATGTTATTCTTTCAATATCATTATACCGAACTATTGGTATGGATTTTATTGTGAAATTTCTACCTTTTTGTGTCGAGGTTACTATTCACGTATATGGCACTAGTAACGTATACGACATTATTCACGAATACGACACTATTCACTAAAAAATGAAATTTTCTTCTTTTGTTCAAGATGTCTATTATGGTTACTATCTTTGATTGTATCCGTGTTTTGAGCATTATTTTTGAATTCTGCATCAAAATTGGTTATTACGGAGTATTATTGAACTTGGATAAATTGTAATACGAATCCCTAACATTTGTTCTTTTGTTTCACTGAATTCGTTTTCTTAAAAACATTTTTCATCATCCTCAGTCCGAAATGATGATATTACTGAATATCTTTGGCCTGTAGTGCAAAGATGAATGATTACCTAATGAATATTTTTGGCCCGTAGTGCAAAGATGAACAGGTGTTGAGATGAACATGACCAACTGGTGATACAAATGAATATCTTTGCCCTGTAGTGCAAAGATGAATATTTGATTCAAGGTGTATATTGATTGATGTTACAGGGATAAAATATTGATGATGGACTTTTAAATCTTAGAAGATAGTAGAATTCATTCTCTACTTGACTCTTCTAATGGATTGTTGTTTTCGCTGCAGTTGTTGATCTAAAACTTGTTGTCTATTATATTCTATCAGATTTTTTTCCTGTTGAAGACTAATGATAATCTGTTGTATATTATCTTAGTCATAATATTCTTTACTGGGCTAGTTGAGCTCACCCTTTTCCTTTTTGTTCCATTGTTCTTCTCAGGACGAGAGAATTTAACATGAACTAGCCGGGGTATGGAGTGATGATTCAAGATAGTTGTTTAGCAGTCCTCGCTATTTTTGTAAAATAGTGTATCAATAATTGTAATGAGGACTCCTTTTGAGTTTGTATACTCTCTAGTAGACAATATTTGTATTCAAACTCACAGTATATGTGTTGTCGTATTATGTACGACAATTGTATTACTGAAGTTGTATTTGTTTTTGTACCATGTATTTGGCAACTCAAAATGGGTGATGTATACCTATTTTAGGGGCGTCACAGTTGGTATCAAAGCTTAGGGATATGATCCCTGGCTGAGATGTGAGACAAGAACTAGGAGGGGAGAGTCGGGGAATTCCTTTGCTAGTATGACTTGACTAAGTTTATTTGGTATTTATTTGGTCGGTCAGAATATAGGGATACTATGTGACATGTTAATTAACCCTTGTTTTGTGGCAGTATTTAAGAATGGCTGCTGAGAATGTTAACAATGGAGTGTATGAGACTGTGGAACAACCTTTAGTCACAAACCAGGAGAACGTACAACAAGAAGACAATATTCCACCTGCACCTCATTTGGTAGAGAATGAGGAACGAATGACGAGGATGTTTTTGAGAGGTCTAAAGCCCGAGATTTGGCAATATCTTATCTCTCATAAATTTTCTTTATATTCAGATGTTGTAAACATGGCTCAATTATTAGAGCGAGATAATGAGTATGTTCAACCGAGGGAACACAACCAGGGTAATACCAGTGGCAGCGGTCATCGGAGCAATAAAAACAACAGAGAGGAAAACATTCAGATAAAAGCGGTAACCACTCTGGTGGAAATAGTGGTCGTGATAATAGAAGGAGCGAGTCGGGAGGAGATTTCAAGAAGAGAAGGTACAAAAATGATAACATGAAGACGTCGGCACAAACATCAACTGTTTCTAGGGGAGGAGAATGAGCACCGGTCGTTTGTTACAAATACGGGAAAGAGGGACACATTAGCCCAAACTGCCCACAACAATCCAAGGTGTGTTATAACTGTGGAAAGGAAGGTCATATAGCTAGAGATTATCTAGTTGCTAAACCAATATCAACGGGGATGGTGACTCCAAAGGCTGTCCCGAACAAGTCAAAGTCGGTGGTTCCAAGAAGGACATTTGTCGTGACTGCCTAAAATGTGAGGAACCCAAACGAGGTGATCACGAGTAAGCTAATCATAAACTCTTGCGAAGTTTATACCTTATTAGATACTGGTTCTACCCATTCTTTTATCTCTCCTGGTTGTGCTCAACGTTTGAACTTAACTCCGAAGAAATTAGACCTTGACTTATCTGTTGAGACTCCGTTAGGAGAAACTTTCATTATATCTACTATTTATAAATCTTGCTTGATTCAAGTTGGTACCATCACATTACCTGCTGATCTTATTTCGTTGAAAATTCTTGCATTTGATGTGATTTTAGGGATTGATTGGTTAACCACTTAACATGCTAAAATTGATTGTTTTCATAAGGTTGTTAGTTTTCATATTCCTAACCAACCTATTATGCGAATTCAAACAACCAAACCATTAAAGTCAATCACTGTCATATCAAACCATAAAACTATTCGTTTATTGAAAAACGGATGTCAAGCTTTCTTAGCCCATGTCACGGACTTGAACAAAAACACGTCAGATTTGAATAAAATTTTTGTTGTTAATGAATTTCCTGATGTATTTCCTGAAGAACTTCCCGGTCTACCCCCAGAACGTGAAGTTGAATTCTTTATTGACCTTGAACCTGGTACAAAGCCCATTTCTAAAACCCCATATCAAATGGCTCCTATTGAACTTCAGGAGTTAAATGTTCAACTACGGGAGTTGTTGGACATCGGTTTCATTCGTCCTAGTACATCTCCTTGGGGTGCTCCTGTGTTATTCGTAAAGAAGAAAGACGGGAGAATGCGACTTTGTATTGACTACCGAGAATTGAACCATGTCACTATCAAGAATAGGTATCCGCTACCTCACATTGATGACCTGTTTGACCAGTTGCAAGGAGCACAATTTTTTTCAAATATAGATCTTCGTTCTGGATATCATCAGCTGAAAATTAAAACTGATGATATTACAAAGACTGCCTTCAGAACTTTATACGGGCATTAGGAATTCTTAGTCATATCTTTTGGATTGACTAATGCTCCTACTGCTTTTATGGATATGATGAACCATGTATTCAAAGAATATTGGGATCAGTTTGTTGTTGTCTTTATTGATGACATCCTCATCTATTCCAAAAGCCGTGAAGATCATGAGTGCCATTTGAAGCTGGTACTGCAAAGGCTTCGTGAAAACAAGCTATATGCCAAGCTGAAGAAATGCGAGTTCTGGCTTGAGAAAGTAGCATTCCATGGGCACGTGGTGTCAAAACATGGAGTATCTGTCGACCCGGCGAAGATTGAAGCCATACAAAGTTGGAAGCAACCGAAGTTGGTGACCGAAGTACGTAGCTTTCTGGGCTTAGCTGGTTATTATCGGAGATTCGTGGATGGATTTTCTCGAATCGCTATTCCGTTAAATCAGATGATTCGTAAAGTTTCAAAATTCGGTTGGAGCGAGGATTGTGAGAAGAGTTTTCAAGAACTCAAGAGGAAACTCATTTCGGCACCTGTTCTGACAATACCATCTGGTTCAGATGGATTTGTTATCTACAGCGATGCTTCAGGCAAAGGGTTAGGATGTGTTCTCATGCAACATGGGAAAGTCATAGCCTATGCCTCGCGACAACTCAAAGAATATGAGAGGAATTATCCTAATCATGATTTGGAGTTGGCAGGAGTCGTTTTCGCGTTGAAGATATGGAGACACTACCTGTATGGGGAGAAAGTGGAGATCTATACATATCATAAAAGCCTCAAATATTTCTTCACCCAAAAGGAACTCAACATGCGGCAGCGACGTTGACTCGAGTTGTTGAAAAATTACGATCATACCATCCAATACCATCCTGGAAAAGCAAACGTGGTAGCTGACACATTGAGTAGAAGATCATATGCGAGTACGAGTGTAATGTTGTTAACACAAAGGCCCATTTTGTATGACTTGAATAGGATGGAGATAGAGATGAAGGCTCCAAGTACCCACGTGATGATATCAAACATACGAGTAGAACCGACTTTAATCGATAAAGTTAAAGCTGCTCAAGCTACGGACATGGAGCTGATGCGTATGAAGAAGAAAGTGCAAGAAGGTGCTATTCCAGAAGCAAGAATCGATGAAGAAGGAATACTTCGAGTCAACTCCAGACTGTGTGTTCCTAACGATTCTGACTTGAAGTATAGAATCATGATGGAGGCACACAACACACCATTTATAATCCATCCTTAGAGTACCAAAATGTATCATGATCTTCGACATACATTTTGGTGGAGCAATATGAAGAGAGAGATCGTAGAGTTTATCTCGAGGTGTTTAACTTGTCAACGTGTAAAGGCGGAGCATCAAGTGCCAAAGGGTCCGTTGCAACCACTTGAGATTTCGAAATAGAAGTGGGAACACATTACTATGGATTTCGTTACAGGTCTTCCCAAGGTTTCTCATGGCATAGATTCGATTTGGGTTATTATTGATAGATTAACCAAGTCTGCCCATTTCTTGCCTATACGGGAGACTTATTCCTTTGAATGTCTTGCTAGTATGTACGTAAATGAGATTGTGAGATTGCATGGCATGCTAGTATCCATAGTTTCGGATCGTGACCCAAGATTCATTTCACAATTTTGGGTTAGCTTGCAGAAAGCTATGGGCACAGATTTACAATTCAGTTCGGCATACCATCCTCAAACGGACGGGCAATCAGAGAGGACTATTCAAACTCTTGAAGATCTATTAAGACTCTATGTCCTAGATTTCAAAGGGAGTTGGGATAAGTGCCTACCATTGGTGGAATTCTCCTACAACAACAGTTATCAAGCAAGTATAGGCATGGCTCCATTCGAGGCGTTATATGGAAGAAAATGTCATTCTCTAGTATGCTGGGACGAGGTGGGTGAAGCAACGTTGTTAGGACCAGAATTGGTACGCATAACTATAAAGAAGATCCAAACGATTCGACAACGTATACAAACGGCACAGGATCGACAAAAGAGTTATGCGGATTTTCATCGAAAGGACGTTGAATTTAATATTGCGGATCATGTATTGCTACGTGTTGCACCATGGAAGGGAGTTATAAGATTTGGAAATAGAGGAAAGCTCAATCCAAGATTTATTGGTCCATTTGAGATTCTTGACCGAATAGGAAATGTGGCCTATAGACTCGCATTACCTCCAAGCATGTCTCGTGTTCATAATGTTTTTTACATATTTGTACTTCGTAAATATATGAAAGACCCGAACCACATTATTGAGTTAAAACCAGACGAGATAGCCGAAGATTTAACGTACGAGGACGTACCTGTTAAGATCTTGGATAGGAAAGAGCATATCGTACGTACCAATGTTATACCACAAGTTAAGGTTTTGTGGAGAAACCATGCTATTGAAGAAATGACCTGGGAGTTGGAATCAGAAATAAAAGCGAGGTATCCTCACCTTTTCGAAACACCAGGTACGTATGTCAATTTCGAGGACGAAATTTCATAAAGAGGGGAGGTTGTAAGACCCCAACTTATTATAAATAAAAACGAATTTCCGCTATTTATTATTGTGAATAATAAGGTGTTAATTGGATATAATGCTTTGGTTATAGGTGAAATGTGCAAATTTTATAAATTAAGCAAGTGGTTATAAAATATTCATTGTTGTCGGGGAATATTCGCTTGGTCGTGGAATATTCTTTCTGTCGGAAAATATTCGTACGACGGCGCAGCCATTTGTGGGCCCCATAACGGATAAGAGTCGGATGAAAAAAATGACAAATTTGAGTTTTTACAAATAACAGCGTAGTTGTTACCGTTAACACTGTTGGAATACCCAGTGGTTAAAATACAGTAATACACGTGGTTGCACAGTAGCACACGGTATTGTACAGCCAATAAATAATCCACATCATTGAATCACCCCTGCACTACGGCCAATGATATTCGTTAGTATCACGACCATAATTATCCATTCACTACGGGCCAAGAATATTTGTGTATTCAATAATGGTCATGATTACCAACAACTGTCCATCAATGCACTACGGGCCAATGAGGACTTTTACCACATCATTTGTAACATTACGGTCATGATTACACCGAATAATCCCTGCTCATAATCATACCAAGTCCATCTATGCACTATAGGCCACAGATGACTTTCAACAAATATAAACATGAGGATGATGACAATGATATAAGAATTCAATAAAACAAGTTCAAGAATTATTTTATCCAGGAACTAATAACGTCCAAATTGTCAACATGATACTGATTTGTAGAGTAAAATTCAAGAATGCTCAGAAGAATATTTCCATGAAAAGATACTGGATGAAGCACAAATATCAAGGATATTCCATTAATTTCATGGAGTATAGAAGTTAAAACTTTAACCAACTGAGTATAATATGGAATGGAATAACAAAAGAAATCACCAGGCATGCGATAGACCGCACAGGCAGGTTATTCCAACAGAATAATAAATAACGGAATCAAGTCCGGCGCAAAACGCACAAACAGGATATTCCAACAGAATAATAAAGACGGAATTAGGTCCGACGTAAAATGCACAGACAGGATATTCCAACAAAATAATAAAGACGGAATCAGGTCCGGCGTAAAATGCACAGACAGGATATTCCAACAGAATAATAAAGATGGAACCAGGTCCGGCGTAGAACGCACAGACAGGATGTTCCAACAGAATGAATAAGAATGGAACAACAGAATAATTTCACCAAGTATAGGGTAGCCCACGTATACAGGTTATTCCAACAGAATAATAAAGAATGGAATAACAGAAGTTCTCTTCATAGATAAGAAAGAAATAATATTCCCTACCTTTAGAAAAACTGGATACTGGAATAGTGAGGTAGCAAACTTCTCTTCTCCTTTTTATAATTTCTCTCTATAATAATCGCTCTAAAGCTTTTGTGAATTGGTGAGAAACAAAGGAAGAATGAGATTCTATTTATAGAAAAATATAGTTTCGATAATTGCACGTTTTGGGGCTTGAAAAATTTCAGTACAATATCTCCAACTTTTCCTCTATTTTTAATTTAGTCATGGAAGTATTATCAAACTTGCACCACCTCCCTAATAGTAAATAATGTGATTCAATAGTAAATTATGTGAATCAATAGTTTTAGACATGTGAAAATACGAATTACAGTATAGTACCTCCATCTATACCTCCATTTTTAACTTAGTCATGCAAATATTATCAATCTTGCACCAACTCCCCTAATAGTAACAAGAATGTGAAATAATAGTATACACATGTGAACAAATAGTTATAACCATGTGAAATAATAGCAATCAATTGCTCATTTATCCGGTTAAATACCCGATTGGTCAATATAACCTCCAGACATTAATTATTATCGAAATAATTATTGATTTTCACTAACACAAATAATTCCAACACAATGAAACCATTTTTATCAAAAATATAAATTTTGAAATTTCGAAGTTTGACTTTTTCTGAAAATGTCAACTGTTCACTTTTTGACCAAATAAGTGAATTCCGAAAATTTTGTGTTTATAGACTATTTTTACTAATTTCATCATTCCGGACTCAAATATCACGTCTGCGTCTCCAAATTCAACTCCGAATACAACTTCAATTTTAATAACATTCATCATTAATATTATAACTCACAATATTTATCAACCAGGTCGTTCTCAGGAAATAGGGGGATTTCCAATAAGGATTTCTCCCTATTGGCACGCAATTAAGTGACCAAACCTCTCCTTGACAGAACTTCTAGACATTGTAAATATTGCAATTTAATAATATGAATAACTTTGTCGTCTCAATTATTGATTTAATTAAATAACATATTATGTAGATGATACTATGACAATAATCGAATCAATAATATGAGAGATATGATGCAGTAATTACTGTAGTAATAATTGAGTATAACTGAGTGACTTCTCATGTAAGCATCAATAATCAATACCGTGTGCTACTATGCAACCATGCGTATTACTGTATTTTTACTACCGGGTAGTTCAACGGTTAACGGTAAAACTTCCGCCGTTATTTTTATAAAGTATTTTTGTCGTTTTCTCAATCCGACAATAATTTCGTTGTGGGGGGTCTACCAATGATTGTGTCGTTGTACGAATATTCCCTGTTAAAATGAATATTCTCCGACCAATTGAATATTATAAAACAACTTGTGTACTTTGCAAAATTTGTAAATATTACCCACAACTATAACATTATATCAAATCCACACCATAATATTCAAAAATATATTTTGAAAAAAATTAATCTTTATTCAAAAAGTTGGGGTCTTACAATCTCCCCTTCTTATGAAATTTGTCCTCGAAATTAGGGTACGTACCTGGTATGTCGAAGAGGTGAGAATACTTTGATTTCATTTCAGATTCTAACTCCCAGGTCATTTCCTCAACATCGTGGTTTCTCCACAAAACTTTGACTTGAGGTATAACCTTGGAGCGTAGAATATGTTCCTTCTTATCCAAGATTTTAACATGAACTTCTTCATACGTTAAATCATCCTCTATTTCGTCCGGTTCTAACTCAATAATTTGGTTCGGGTCTTTCACATATTTACGTAACATGAATATGTGAAAAACGTTATGAACACGAGACATACTTGGCGGTAAAGCGAGTCTATAGGCCATAGTTCCTACTCGATCGAGGATTAAAAATGGGCCGATGAATCGAGGATTGAGCTTTTCTTTCTTTCTAAATCTTGTAACTCCTTTCCATGGAGCAACACGTAACAACACATGATCTCCAATATCGAATTCTACATCCTTTCGATGAAGATCAGCATAACTCTTTTGTCGATCTTGTGAGATTTTTATACGTTGTCGGATCATTTGAATCTTTTCCGTAGTCATACGTACCAACTCTGGTCCCAACAACGTTGTTTCACCCACCTCATCCCATCATACTGGAGAACGACACTTTCTTCCATACAACGCCTCGAATGGAGCCATGCCAATACTTGCTTGATAACTGTTGTTTGTAGGAAAACTCCACCAATGGTAAGAACTTGGTCCCAAGTTCCCTTAAAGTCAAGGACACAGAGTCTTAATAGATCTTCAAGAGTTTGAATCGTCCTCTCTGACTGCCCGTCCGTCTGAGGATGATATGCCGAACTAAATCGTAAATCCGTGCCCATAGCTTTTTACAAACTAACCCAAAATCTTGAAGTGAATCTTGGGTCTCGATCAGAAACTATGGATACTGGCATACCATGCAATCTTATAATCTCGTTATGTACATACGAGCAAGACGTTCAAGTGTATAAGTTTCTCGTATCGATAATAAATGAGCAGACTTGGTCAATCTATCAACAATGACCCAAATCGCATCTATGCCTTGAGAAACTTTGGGAAGATCGGTAACGAAATCCATGGTAATGTGCTCCCTCTTCCATTCTGAGATTTCAAGTGGTTGCAATGGACCTTTTGGTACTTGATGCTCCACTTTAAACTCGTTGACAAATTAGGACACCTTGAGATAAATAGCGCTATCTCTCTCTTCATATTGCTCCACCAAAATGTATGACGAAGATCACGATACATTTTGGTACTCCCAGGATGGATTGCAAACGGTGTGTTGTGCGCCTCCATCATGATTTTATACTTTAAATCAGGGTTGTTAGGAACACAAAGTCTGGAGTTGACTCAAAATATTCCTTCTTTATCGATTCTTGTTTCCGGCATAGCACCTTCTTGCACTTCTTCCTCATACGCATCAGCTCCGATTTGTAACTTGAGTAGCTTTAACTTTATCAATTAAAGTCGGTTCTACTCGTATATTCGCCATCATCACATGGGTCCCTGGAGTCTTTAACTCTATCTCCATCCTTTGTAAGTCACACAAAATGGGCTTTTATGTTGTGAATATTGTACTCGTACCCGCATATGATCTTCTACTCAATGCGTTAGCTACCACGTTTGCTTTTCCAGGATGGTATTGGATGGTATGATCATAATCTTTCAACAGTTCAAGCCAACGTCATTATTGCATGTTGAGTTCCTTTTGAGTGAAGAAATATTTGAGGCTTTTATGATCCGTAAAGATCTCCACTTTCTCTCCATACAAGTAATGCCTCCAAATTTAAGTGCGCAGACAACAGCTACCAACTCTAGATCATGAGTAGGATAATTCCTCTCATATTCTTTGAGTTGTACTTGAGACATAGGCTATGACTTTCCCATGTTGCATGAGAACACATCCTAACCCTTTGCCCGAAGCATCACTATAGATGACAAATCCCTCCGAACTAGATGATATTGTCAGAACAGGTGCTGAAATGAGTCTCCTTTTGAGTTCCTGAAAACTCTTCTCACATTCCTCGCTCCAACCGAACTTTGTATCTTTTCGAGTCAGCTGAGTTAATAGAGTAGCGATTCAAGAAAATCCTTCCACGAATCTCCGATAATAACCAGCTAAATCGAGAAAGCTACGTACTTCAGTCACTGATTTGGGTTGCTCCCAGCTTTGAATAGCTTCAATCTTTGTCGGTCAACGGATATTCCATGACTTGATACTACGTGCCTAAGGAATGCTACTTCCTCAAACCAGAACTCGCATTTCCTTAACTTGGCATAAAGCTTATATTCACGAAGCTTTTGGAGTACAACCTCAAGTGTTGCTCATG